>DWCF01004058.1:0-17602 GCA_018230265.1 Delias oraia
ATCTATTCTAATTAGTGTAAAATTATCTACATAAGACCTTAGCAATATTTAGTGTTGCTAATAACTAGTATTGTTTGTTTAAAGTTTTAAAGTTTAAGCTTCAATCGCAATTTTATGTACAAATTATTCATACAAAATTTTTAGTTCTGTTATGATAACTTTGCAACAAACTTTACTGTTCTTGGATTTTGCTTTAGGATTACACAAAATTTGTATTGTTACCAAAACAATTATTTTAAATTTTGATTCCTAAATTTGTATGTTGGATACAATATTTAAGTTATGGGTGTATTGTTTATTATATTTCATATTGTTTTTAATTTTATTGAGAAATGTCCTGGCAACTGTAACCAACTAAATACCAGTTTGCTTTTATAAGGCTTAAAAGCCATCTAGTATTACTACACAATCATAAAAATCTATGTTACTCACCTAATAGAATTTAATTCACTATGGTTGAAATTTCAGCTTGCAAATCAATATTGGTCTCCACAAACTAAAGATAATCACTTGCCCTATGATGCTGCAATTGTAGAGTCAATTTATCAAGCGGAGATCCTTGGATCTAAGTGAGTAAAAAATATATTCTTAATAAAGTGAGCAAATTTTTTTCTTTTAATGTCTTAGCCCTCTTGATGTAGACAAAAGACTAAATTGGGGTCAGTGGCCTAATAGATCAAGTTCATTGAACTCTTTAATTTTAAAATACTTTTTTAGAATGCTATATATTATTTAAAAAAAGTGTTTTCATGCAATACTAAAGTAATAGTTATAAATATAATTCAATAAAAATATTTCTAATTATTTTTACTTTAATTAAATTATTTTTTATAAGGATTTTTTAATTTTTATCATTATAATCATAGGATAATGTTGCCATTTTATAGAGGTAACATTACTTACATGAGAATAATTTTACATAGAACAAAAGTATATTTCTGATAGATACATATATGAATGTAATACTACAATTTTAATATCACAATGGTTTTTCAGTTTTTCTGTACGTCGTATCATGATGTTAGAGTTTTCGCAATATCTCGAAAATTATTTGTGGCCGCACTACGAGACGGATAAAGCTTCACACGCTCATATGATGTCTATAATCGTTATGATTAATGAGAAGTTCCGGGAGAGAGTACCAGCATGGCAGGTTAGTGGCAACATGGCTCTTAAAATCACAATACTTTCCCTAGTACTTTTGATAATCTTATATGCTATTTTGCCCAAACAAAAGTATTGTTTAGAAATAGAGATAAATGTGGATCTGGCAGATGTTGTTCTACTTGATACCTACCGGTTTCCAAAATGACCTGTGTTTTTTTTATGTATGAGCTATAATATTGCAGTTTCTTGAAATTTTCGCGTGAAACATTAACAAACATAGACCCATACAAACTTTCGCGTTTATTAATAAGATTTTTTTTTAAATTTACAGGCATTATTAAAAAAACCCGACCATTTCCCGGGATTTTTTGAACAAGTTCTGCACGCCAGTGTAGCAGAGGACCACCTAAGCAACAACATGAGGGAGCAAACGAATCTCCTACTCTTTCTGAACCATTGCTTTGGCAGTATGGAGGTTCAGCTATGTAGGGATCAAGTGAAGCGATTAGTATCACTCAGTATGTGGATCAGTTTACAGGAAGGTACTAAAGCATGATAAATAATAAATATAATACCATAGTTATTCAAGTATTTTGTAGAACATCAACGTCAGGGTGAGAAGCTTGTAGTGACTTGGTTTAATAAGTCTACCATGAAGCAAGAGGTATTGGGTTAGAATCCTGGTCCAGACTATTATAAATTATATTTTAATTTATAATTTTTTCGGTTTTTCTGGAAGGGCTTTAGTAATGGCTAGGCAAGTGTCTTAATACTGCTGCACCTGTGGGAGAGCCATGCTGAAGCATATGTAAACGCACCAATTGGGCCGGCTCATCCGTTGTTTGCGTAAAAAACCAGCAACACAACCAATACGCGGACTCTGGCGCGGTTGGTGATAGGCGGTGGTATTCTCTTACCATACAGGAGACTCGCCTGCTCCGTTATACCATAAAAAAATCATCATCAGCTTGTTAAGTCCACTGCTGGACATAGGCCTCAAATACGCCCACCTAATGCGATCTTGAGCGGTCTGTATCCAGCGGTTGCCAACCATATTGAGTCAATATTTATTGCCTTTTTGTAAACTATATATTTTTTATATTGTTTATCAATGTATGACATCTTTTGACGTAAACTGTATGTGCTGTATTTCAAGGGATTTAGTTTAATCTTTTAAATGCTGTCATTTAACTAAAATATCACGTGTTTAAGGATTTTTAAATAATTGAATATTAATTAGGTCGACGAAATCAAGAATTCAAAATTATACCGAAATGGCGTAAATACTGGCGAGCGATACAAAAGAAAGACAAGCCGGAACTCTTGGATAAGTTGATATGGGAGAGGCGATACTTACAGAAACTAATGATTAAGTTTATGGGAATATTGGAGAGCATTCCCGAGGAAGGCGACATTAATCCTGATAAAGTCAGGTAAGCAAAAAAGTTTTTTTATAAAACAGGAGGCTACGAAAAGGAGCGCATACACATTAACAGATTGGTCCAGCTCGTTTGAAGTGATATCACGGGCTCACAGAATACTCAGCATAATATGGTAGTTGAAACAGTGCTTCTACTGTGTTTGGCTGAGTGAATGATGTATGGGTATTCCTTAAAATATCGCCAATTCTCGGACGCGATTGTCCATGGGTAGCGGTGTTCTCTTGCCATAGGTAAGGTCTAGGATAAGTGGTACATCATCTAACGACATTTTTGGATCGTCCTCAAGGATTGGTTTGCAAATGCCTCTGGGTAGCTGGTTCCACAAAATAGTGATGCGTGGCACAAAATACATTAACACTCGAAAACCTATTTTCCGAATCTGGACCAAAATTTAATGTGTTACATGAAATAGAACTTTTATTAGAGATTGTTGTATAGTATTATTGGTACAGTTAATGTTTAATCAGAGTATCTAAACATATGCTAGGAACTAACTGATGGTTGTTGTTAGATACTGTGAGCGATTCCTGGAGTTAATGATCGACCTCGAAGCCTTATTACCTACACGTCGGTTCTTCAACACAGTCATGGATGATTGTCACCTTGTAGTGCGTTGTCAACTTGCACGCCTTGCAAACCGTCCAGAGGGACAGCTGTTCCTACAGGTTAGTGGCTAAGACAGATTTTTGGTCTCTATTGAAAAGTTATTTCTATTTCTCAGTTGTAGAGCACACACAATACTAAAAGTCCTTATTGAAATACAATGTAAAGTCCATGTAACGTCCCTCGATTTAACGACAAACTCCCTAAAGCGTCCAAATCAATTGGCTTTAGTTGGTTTAGCTTGTCTTCCATCCACCATTTCTTCTCTCCATTTAACAACAACTCTTTAAAATGCAGTCCCTTCAGTGTCGTAATATAGAGTTTACACTGTATTCCAAATTATAACTCATTCCATATTGTGTCGAATAAAATATTCTAGTTGATATTTGATCTAACACCAATATGACAATGCGTATAAATTCATTATTTAAATGAATCTCAGGCTTTGCCTTTAAAATATATATTTATTGACACATTTAAATAATAACTATAATAGTAATTTCAAAGGTTAGAAAATAATGTCTAATGGCGTTTGTTGTGTTCATTACACTTGCATTCACATGTTAGTTAAAGATAATTTTCAAAATAAAATCAAGATTATTTATAAAATATTTATTGTATATGCCTAATATAATACTTCAAAAATGTAATACATTTAGTGCTATAAACACAAGATAATACAGAGAGCAAATTACAAAAATTGTGATTTATGGGACGGATATTTTCATTTAGAATTTATGTCATGATTCACAACACAGTCACATTAATTTAATTATATGTATATATAAATATTAAATGTATTTATCAAAATCCGTTCATTATTATAATCATACTTCATATATTCTAAAATTGTATCAGCATATATTTTAAAGTGCTCCGAAAACTCTTATTAAAAGTTCGTATGGTGCTTTTTAATTAGTGAGACTAACCAATAAAACTATTAAGTATCTTCAATGAGCACTACGTAAAATACCGCAATTTTAGATATAAATGCAATATTTGTCTCATACTCAAATTATATATAAAAAATTCGTTTTAACTTTCAAGACATTCCTAATTACACCTTATTCTACTTTGTTTATTCTTAATTCTATATTAGCTGCCATGAATGTTTAAAATACTTCTTAAGGCACATATTATTATAATAAAGCACTATAATCACTAAACTATGTCTTTGTGTGCAAATATTTTGACTATAGAATATTTATATATAAGATGTCATATAGTATATATTTGCATTTGGTATACAATTGTTGTAAATTAACAAAGATATCTTATATTTTTACTAAAATTCCTAGGTAAAAAATTCCAGATATATATGTATTATTAGATATTATTTTTAATTATAATTACAGAAATTAAATCCATTGTCTGTGGTTATAGGGGAATCAGTTTGAAGTTGTAATGGAATATGTGGAGAACTTAATTGATTACATAAAATTGAATTTGGTATTAGGAACTAAAAACTAGTAATTCACGCCATTCATATGTGTCATTTCATCACCCCATTCACCTGTTGGTACAGGCTGAGCATAGAAACAACTTTTTCGAAGTAAAAAAGTAACATGCGACTGTCTTACCACACAGGTGTAAAATATAAGAATGGCCTGTAATAAATTCACCACTATATATGCATATAGCAGCCCATCCATATTCAACCACGACAACAGAAGAAACAACCATGATATTGTCATTATTAAAAATAGGTGCAGGAATAGATCAAAACTGAAAAAAAATATTATTTTGAATTATACATATTAAATATGTTCGTCATAAATCAACAATAATTTGATGCATACATTTTGTAATTACACTTACCATCCTTTCAATTTATAATGAATTCTTCCATAAATATTTATTCTTTTAATAACTTTTAGTGTTGTGATGTAAAAGAACAAATTGAATATAATTGTGAATGCAACTGGTGTGAAAAAAATTGCAATACCAAGCCAACCTGAAATTGAAAAAGTCAATGTGAAGTAATTACATTTTAAATTTCATCAATAGTAAGAAACTTTATTATAAAACTTACCAATAGTTTCTTGTTCAGCGTCATCAATAAGTATTGATGATGAAAACTGCTTTCTCATTTTTCTATATGGATTAGATCCAGTGTCTAATAGAAAGTGAGCACATATTGCCATACCTGCCATTATAGCTACACAAAGCCATACTACACTTGAGTAATAACAATATTTCCGAACATCTGTCACTCTTAGAAACACATTCCTGGATCTGTAAACAGAGTAAATGTAAAAGTAATTGATATAAGCAAAATCGTAACAAGAGAATCAATCTAGCATGACTAATATTATACTCACTTGAAAGTTTTCCAAATATAAAATCCAAAACTGTTTAACCAGAAGAAAGCACTTAATAAGCTAACATACAGAATAATATCTGAAATGAAAAAGTTTTTATAACAATACACAAGCATATATGGTTTTTTTTTATATTTCATACTAAAGCATATATTCTTTGTTAAAAATTTGAATCATTTTTTTAAATTATAAAGCTAACTACTAACCTGTAACCATAAAACTGACGTGATTACTTAATTCTGTAAATATTCTCACAAAATCTGCTATTTGGCTGATAATAAGACAAACATTTATTGTTGTTATGATGTTTCCTGCCAAATCTCTGAGTGTTGGCAATACAAAGTAAATTATTGCAATAGTCAAATACAAAATCATTGCTATTGCATGAAATATTGGATTAATTATTTTTTTCATCAAGAAATCTGAGTCTTTCCAATTAATTTTCACTTCTGGAATGCATACAAGAGCATATTTTCCTGTAGCATTGGTATTCGTTATTAAAATCTGTAATCATGATTTAAGTAGGCTGTAATTAAGAATTCTTATGCTTCTAATATAATTATAGAATAACTGGTAATAAGAATCTGTATTTTTGTAAACTGAACTCACTTTATCCATACAATATTTATTTTGAGTATGAATGTATGACGACAATTCCTTTGTTTCCGGTATTGCTATAATGTCGTGTAAGTTAAAAGTACTTGTAGCTAACGGGTCATTTTTTATTGTTTCTGAATTTACTTGATGATGTATTAAATGCATTAACTCTCCATTAGACAAGAGATTCAATCTGGAAACAGTTATCAATGTCAATTCACAAAAACAATATTATAAACTTAACTTAAACAATTATAGGATATAGACATACTCATCCTCTGATTTTCCTAAGTCATATATTGGTCTTAATTCAGTGGTTTTACAATTAGGCACTCCATGTACAAATCTGAAATACTTGAGTTTCACTTCCATTCCATTTTCAGTCTTAAATATTGGTTTCCAAAGGCCTGTAAGTTTAAATTATGAGTGATTAGATAGTGCATTTAAAATAAATTATTGAAATTTTGGATACATTTATAAAGCAAAGGAATGCAAAGTTTGTATACATACTTTCATTGTATTGTTTTGCTAAACGACACACTGAATCAACAGCTATTTCATTATCTTCACAACATTTGTTGATTTGCACTGAGTTCTGTTGTTCTGACAAATCGTTCAAATCAGTATCACTGACTTCAGCGTTTGTCAATAGTAACAATGTAAATAGTACAAGGAAAACCACTTTAAAATGCATCTCGTAAATGTATGTCAATACATTTCAATCAAACAATCGTAATTTTATTCGAGGTTCGAATATAGTTTATCACAATAGGAATGTTTTAATGCTAGCTTCTGTTAACACAATCTCATACATATTTAGTAAAGTACAACAATTGTGTACCACTGTACATCTGTAGATATTTATTGTTTATAAGGACTGCTTTTAAAAAAATTAAAGCGAAGATTATTTTAGTAAAATCAAGCTTGATTCATGAATTTCGGTAGCTGATAAACAAACACACACTTTTTGTTTTGTTACTAGTAATTTCTATAATCCAACATCTTTTAAAGATTTAAATTATTAGATAGACAGTTGACAATAACGGCAATGTCATTACTAAAAATGACAGTTAATTCTTAACCGACCTTCGTTCAGTGTCAACTACATATGTCGCAGTCATTTGGTTGAATCCGCTATTTATTCGAATGACTTGCGCGTTCATTGAATGACGACATTTAATTCAATGACTAAAAGACAACTCGTCAAGTTTTTGAATTTAATGTTCAACGTCTTGACTGAACGTCATTTAACGTAGTCGTTAAATGAGATAAGTACGGATCACTCGGCAAATTTACGTCCGCTCAGTTTAAAGGGCTAACTAGTTGGATAGTAATTCAATTGAATGTCATTAAATTAACGCGTCATTCGATCAAATAGCGGACTACATTACATTGACGGAATTACATTGAATACAGTCAATGCGCGTCAATAAATTTATGTTTTTAACTTTTTAAAATTATTTATAAGAATTATGCCAAATTTATTGAGGATTATACCTTGCAATATTGTGTAAGATATAAAAATTAAAATGATCAATTATGCAACGTTTTGGAATAATCTTTATTTAACATGCAAAGGACGCTACCTGCGTACCAACATAAAGGATAAGTATCAAATTATTATTTTAATATTCGATATTACACATCATGTAAAACTATTCGTATATTTAAAATTTATTACAACAAATATGGCACTTTTACGTTTCATTTAAATGTAATAATTATGAGTATTCTATGATAATGACTCTAACAAGTCCTAAATATGTTATTACATAGCTATTATAAAAGAAATTATTTACATAGTTACATTTCAAAGATTCAGTTGTTACGTAAATCTATTATTTAAATTTTAAATACAAAGATTCCGTTTTTTGAAGATATGTAACGCGAGTTCGATATCACCAATAAAAATATATATTCTAATTCTCCTTACATAACAGGCTGATGTAATATCTCTTACATCTTGGTGAATTCAGCAGACAATAGGTCAACCCAAACACCCGTGTCAGCTATCAAAAACATTACATGCCGAAATTATTCAATATGTATGCGAAAACCCATATATATGTATTATTCATTAAGCGTGAAGTATTTGTACAAAGAGCCGTAACTCCACCCAAAATCATTAAATATAATTATTGCATTATCTGCATATAGTATAGCATTTAAAAAAGATATTTACAACATAGATCCTGCCATCCAATTAAATTAATTAAGTCTAACTTCCACTGTATCATCTAGCATTTGCTCTTCATCAACATCATCATCTGGACTTAATTTATTTGCTATTGGTCTTGTGAGGAATGTACAGCAGCCCTCTTCAGCAAGTGCTGTCATTGCACGGCGTCTCAGTATTACCAGTATGAAAAATATTACCACACCTTGTAGGCAGTTAAAGATGTCCATTATTACCCTGTAAAAAAATTAGAATCACAATGTTGCCAAGCCTATCCTAAGTAAAAACTATAAAAAAACTGTAAATAAAAAACAAAGAGATGAATTTGTTATATAAGTTACTTCACTTAATACTTTCTTTTTTGTATTTCAAATGTCTTAGCTTTGTTTTCATCTTGTTTTGTTAGTTCTAATAAAGCACTCTAACATTGTCAAATATGCTATCTATATTTTATGGTATAAAAAGTATGTGAAGGCTTCTTAGAATAAAAAAAGCGCCTCAAGAAGCTTCACAAATTGAAAACTAAATTTGAAGGCCTAAACTAAGAACTAGAAAGATTTCCAAAAACATTACAATTAATCTGTATTAACTGTAGTTTTGTAAAATCTATAGTTAAAAATGTTGGTCACACTGGAGTCATACTTATTTCAACATTAGGCGAATTTTGTATAGTCTATGACTCCAAAATGTTGAAACTTACCAAACGATGTGTTTTTCGCCGTGTGCAAAACTCGCGATTTCGAAGATCCAAGAAATTCCCATTACTAAGAAAAGCTTTAGTGATATCAGGAATCTGAAATATATTCATTTCAGTATGAATTTGTGTCACTCCACAAAAACTGTTATAAATTTAGTATTTTATTTAAAATATAAACATAATATCGGTTTTTTGGCATTGATTTGTATATATTGTGAGTTTTGAAAATATTGTTCACTTACTTTCGCTTCAGATTATTTAGTTTGTTGACTTCATATTTTTTACTCTGTGTCCACAGATTGTAAGATGACAAGAAAAATAGTATGATATTAACAACAATCAGAATGGAAATCGGGCCATAGAAGTACAGCCAGGTTTCAGCTCGACCTGAAATTGAATTAATAATCCTATATTATTATTTATTATATATATACGAATATATAAAACATTTATTTACACATGAAATGTAATATGGAGGTAGCTGACATCCTGGTTTAACATATAGTTAACTTTTTATCCGTCTACAATGTTTTTAGTGTATCAGTTTTCGGTTTTGACAGGTCCAATTGAGGGTTTATAATAGGACCCGGTAGGATGTCGTCTGTCGGATCCAGTATTGATAAATCCGGTGTTTTTTAAATTAATGTTCCAAAGCACTTTCCCTCATACACTACGTAACTTACCCACAAGGCATTATAAAATTGTTGATTTTAATTTTGTCATAACTAACGGTCTTCTAAAGCCTCAATTTTTTTATAGGTATATTTAGGAAAAATTAATTATATTCTTTGAATAAAAAATATTTTGTGACTCATGCCATAAAGGTACCGGCTTGTTAGGTTTTAGACGGATTTCAAAATGCTTTTTTTTATACAAAATGGGAGGCAAACAATCAGGAAGCCCACTGATGATAAGTAGCTCTCCTTCCAGGGACATCCTAAGCCCCAACAGGGACCCACGTCCCTAAATGTACCCACGTACATTTCTGGCTTTTAGGGTATAGAAAGATACGCTTTGCAGGCAGCTGCCTACGGAGGGATTTTTTTATTATTCGTATATACCGGAAGTTAGCTGATTTTACAGAATGGTGTTCGCGGCATAAAATGCATTAAAAACGTCAATCCCAATAAATTAGAATTAGTTTATTATACATCTTTAAATTTATAACATACGAGTACTTACCGCTGAACCAGCAGTTGTCTTTTCCTATTCCTGGCTTATAGTGATTTCCCTCCACGGAGTTTGTTATAATTGTGATAAAGAGAAATACCATAGTCAAACCCCAAGCATAACAGCTGTAGATGACACACTGCCTCCGTTCCGTCTTTTTGAGATAAGAAGAGTCTCTAAAAATTTTATATACGTAAATATATTCATTGCTATATGCACTGATAATAATTTTTGTATCTTTTATTAATTTTTAGTATGAAAATGCTTAGATATTTATTTATTAATTTTTGTTGGAAAATCTGTTATGAAAAGTGGTCAGGTCTATTTTTGGACAGCAGGCGTGATAATGAAGCTTTTCTTAGTTCAAAATTATGCTTTAGATATTTATTGCTTTTTTAAAATGACTTTAGTACTGTTGTTGTAATGCGTATTAAGTATTAAGACCGAATTAAAAATACTTTACGTACTTTACGTTTCGATATGTGTTGATACATATTACGTTCATCCAAAAAAATGTAGCCATCATCCAGAAGTATACTAGGAAACCTATGAAAATAAATATATTAATAATGTTTATTTCATATCACGTCCGATGTATAATTTTAATAGACATTTTACCCGTTATTGTGCACTTGTTCCCACTAAAGCCGGGCATTAGCTGCAAAATCCCAAGGGAGAGAAACCCAAGCGACATACTTATGCACATACAGATGTAGCATATCCCTTGTAAATCCCTGCAATTTTTAATCTCTGGTCAATTTTGTTTATACCCTGATGCTGACCACGATCCTCAGATATGAGGGACCGACGAGAGAGAGACTCATATATTCCATGTGGCTATCATGTTACGGTTGTAAGCGATTGATTTTTTTAAATGAAAGTCCGGAGGAAAACGTGGGATAGTCATGCTGACGCACTAATTGGGCCGGCTAATCCGAAGTGATACCACGGGCTCACAGAATACTCAGCGTGAAACGGTACTTGTACTGTGTTTTGCAGAGTGAGTGAGTATATCGGAGGCCCTTATAAATGTACCGCTTAAGCGGCGTAAAAAGCATAACCAATGCGCGTACTGTGGCATGGTTGTTCATGGGGGGCGGTGTTCTCTAACCATATAAAATATCCACTTGCTCCGTTGTCCGCTATAGAATAAAAAAATAAATTCAACATTACCTGAGTTGTGGTAGATACATGTAAGCAGCGACAGTGACAATCAATAGCACAGAAGATATTAGTGTAAGAATACCGCTGGTCTCTATGTCGTTGGATGGTTTAATTTCTTCATAGCACATTATAGCTATTGCCACTGTGCCTAATTCGTGTGCGTTTTCTTTCTTATACATTAAGCCCAAGCAATAGCTGAAATTTTGTTATGCGCGTAAATATGAGCAGTATTTAACATTTAATTAATAATTTTTTTCTTTATCATGGGATTTCATCTCTTAATAGTCGTAATTGGATTTATGCGCCAGATTTTTTGTGGTCGTCGATGCTGTAATACGTCCTTAAATGTATTTTCTGTACATAATATTTGAATTTTTCTATCAGGCATATCTTTAACCGATTCGTGTAGTTTATTATTGTATGACGGACAACCTGGCCTCCGCTATCAACACTCACTCAGCGAAACACTTGTAATTACTGCTTCACGCTGGTATTTTGTGAGGCCGTGGTACTCCGGCCGAGCAGGCTCAATTGGTCTCTTTTAATTTGTAGAAATTTTACTACTTTTCAATTTCCTAAGACAGTTCTTTGTTTTATATACATGATAATGAAAGTGTTAACTTTTGGCGCTTAAAATTAAGCTTTTTGATTGAACACATGCTGTAATACTAACCGGTCAGGATCGTCAGCGAAAACAAAGTCAGGGGAGTCCATAGTTGACAATTTGGTTCCATTCAATATGACATCTTTTAATAGCATATGTCCTAATGTGCAGTTCAGATTAACTCGGCTCGTTCCGCAGTACCCCCGTGGTTTCATGATGCTATTATCTGAGCAGCATTGTTTTGCATAGACAGATACCCCACATCCGACCAACACGATGAAGATGATGGCCTGAAATATTTAATTATCTATGTGAGATAAATTACGGAAATAGTTTTTCTAGTCAGGAAATAAATGAGATTATTTGATCCATACAAAGCCTCAATACGTATTTGTATCACGTTATGAATTTTAAAAACACGATGAAAGCAGGCTAACAACAGAATATAATCAAATTCAACATAATTGATATATTCGTTATAATATATTGTTAACATCGATATTATAGAATATAATAATATATAATTGTTATATTGTTGTATTCGATAGGGCTTTTACTGGCAGATATGTGATGTAGATGACCCTTATAAGTTATCGAGCCAATCAATGGCAACTAAGTAATAATAATACTAGTAGCTCACCCCGACCTCGCACGGAGTTTTAATCATTTTACAATACACTCACAGAATACGCAGAGTGAAAAAGTAGTTGTACTTGAAACGGTGCGTCTACTGTGTTTCGTTGATTGAGTGAGGATATCGGAGGCTCTTAAAAATGCGGCGTAAGTAGCGTAAAAAGCCGGTAACTCAACCAATGCGCGGACTGTGGCGCGGTTGTGTTCTCTTACCATAAAGGAGGCCCACCTGCTGTTTAGCCCGCGATATTAAAAAAAAACAAGTGATAATATTCTTTCGACTAATATACCTACCTATCTACATGACAAGACAATTTCTAAACATTCAATGATTATATTACGATGATGGTTTTTTCTTCAAGTTCATTGAAAATGTGTTAATGCTGATAATGTTTGGAATGTAATTAAGTTATATGACACGAGGTCACGGTCGACGGAACAGAGTTTACTTTGGTAGCCACTGCTATTAATTGCTATGTTATAGCGTCCGGTTATTGAACTGTATCTTACTGTATTAATAAATAATTATCAATTTAATAGATAATATATTTTTCATTAATAAAATAGGTTTAACTGTTTTTATAATAAAACAATTGTCAGCGACAGTTAAACAAAAATTAGTAAAAAAAACTTATAACAAGAATACAATAAGATATAAAATATATTTAATTATTTTTTAAATTTTGTTTCAACGTTCTGAAACATTAATAATCATCTTGTATTGGTTTTAAATAAAAAAAAATGTACATATTTAAATAAATCTATTATCGTGGACCCAAAAGTATTGAAGTATAATATGTTTACGTTCATTTAACTTATTTAAATTGACTCATCAAATTAATGATACGCAGCAGTGTCAAATAAATGTTCCGGGAATTGAACGACTTATAGATTAGAGCAGAAAAATAGAATTTTTCCTAGTCGACATGACACATGTGAATTTTAGAAATTGTTATCTCGCTTCAACCATGTCATGCTATGTGTATTATGCATCATAAACGTTTGTGTCATAACAGCATTGCAAAGAATTTTATTCCTCTTTTTTAAATAATAGTCGTTTTTTTGATATATAATTATAGATTAGCGGCAATGTGACAGATTTGAAATACTGTCAACGCAATGTTTATAATTACGGTGATTACATTATAGCTGCAAGAGGTTAATGCAGATAAAATGAAGTAATATTATTACGCTCGACAAGTCCAACTACTTAAATTAAGTTCACAGGTTGCTAATACAATAAATGGGTCATGGAACAATCAAAGATCAGTAATGATATGTATAGAGGGTAATTCGGACGTAATTTTACGACTTTTCTTGATGTCCTATTAATTTGTATTAAGTATGACCGGATAAAAAGCAAGCAACACAACCAATGTGCGGATTGTGACCTCCATGGGCAGCGGTGATATGTAATCAGAGGACACCCGCTCGGTTGCCCGCTATACCAAAATAAAATATAGAGTCATCTACTTTCATGTAAGGACAGTTTAAACAAAATAAATGTTAGATATACAGCTTTATTAAAAAATAAATCTCAACGGTTTTAGCTTGTTTCAATGAAAAGTCTGTTAGCTATTTATTTTTTTATTCTATACCAGACAACGGAGCAGAGGTGGGTCTCCTATATGGTAAAAGAACATCGCCTCCCATAAATAACCGCGCCGCAGTCCGCGCATTGGTTGTGTTGCCGGCTTTTTACGCCTCAAGGGCCTCTGATATCCTCACTCACGCTGCGAAAAACATTCACCAGCTTACGCTGAGTATTCTGTGTATCAATTTACATACGTAATTTGAAAATTATATAATATATTATTTCATTATAATATTGATTCAGATGTATTTCTATTAGCTTTATTATTTGAGGTACTGTAGGTACCTGATGTTTACCTGGGTTTTACAATTCGATCTCAAATTACTTGATAATACGTAAGTCAGAGTAAAAACAACGCAATAAATTCTCATTAAATAGTTTGTATGGCTGATTCTTCGAACACTCCGCCGTGTTTGTACGTTACGAAGGGAAATCCTATGATCATGTATGTTTATTATATTGTATAGTGATATTTTAGTGATAATTTACTACGTCTAACTTATAAATACAAAGCATTTTATTAAATTTTTAAATAAAATAGTTGTTTTTAAATTAATATAAAATTAGTATTAATAATATTATTAATTTTGGATTAAAGTCGTTTAAATTAAATTAAATTAATTTTAATATAAACAACAATTTCTTGCTACAAATTAAAATAATACTTCAGTTAAACTGTCTTTCAAAAGATTACATATTTTATTTGTATAATAAAATAGAATAATATAAAATTATCAAAAGACATACTTTTGATATTTATAGCTGTATAATGAGGCTTTATAGCAAATGCCTTCGTTAGGAAACTACAAATACAGATATACATTTGTCTACACCTGTGGGAGAGCCGTGCGTATGCTGGCGCACTTATTAGGCCGGCTCGTCCGGAGTGTTATCACGAATACTCAGCGTGAAACGGTACTTGTACTGTGTTTCGCAGAGTGAGTGAGGATATCGGAGGCCCTTATAAATACTGCTTAAGCGGCGTAAAAAGCCGGAAAATACACGATGGGCGTATTGTGGCGCGGTGGTTTATGGGCGGCGGTGTTCTCTTATCATATAGGAGACCCACCTGTTCCGAGTATTTTTTTTAATTTTATTATTTTATTAGATGATTATTTATTCATGTATGAATGTCATTTGGGCTTAAAGAGAACGTATTTCTTGTCTTTCTTGTTGTATATTAAATTGTGATCAGTCAATAACATTTAAACTATCGCGTAAGCGCTGATCTTTGACCTTATAATGAGCTCAGTGTTAATTACTCGAAGCGTTAAAGATTTTTTATTTTTATAGGATACTAGACAACAGAGGTGGATCTTTTATTGGTAAACGATCAACGCGGTCCATGCATAACCACGCCAAAATCAGCGCATTGGTTATGTTGCCAGATTTTTACACCGCTTAAGCGGTAAACGCTAAGCATTCTGTGAACCCTTGGTATCACTTCGGACGAGACACCCTAATTAGTGCGTCAGCATGACCCTCATGGGTGGGACAGTGTTAAGACACCCGTCCAGAAACTGTCAAGTCTTTCCAAATACCAAATAAATTATAATTAAAAAATAATCTCAGAAAATATGTTCAAAGGAAGGCTCGGTTTAGAAACACATTCTATAAATATATATTATTTCGATTCATAAAGATGATATTTGAGGTGTTACCAACAAAGTATTATATTATCCGTATTATATTTCCACCCGTGGGAGAGCCCTGCTGAAGCTTATGCTAACGCTTTAATTGGGGCGGCTCGTTCGAAGTGATACTACGAGCTCACAGAATACTCAGCGTGAAACGGTAGTTGTATTTGAAACGGTACCTCTACTGTGTTTCGTTGTGTGAGAGGGATATCGGAGGTCCTAAAAAATGCTGCTTAAGTGGCGTAAAAAGCCGGCAACACAACAAATGCGCGGACTATAGCGCGGTTGGTGATGAGCTGTTGTATTCTCTTACTCATGTAGGACATTATTATGATATATTATAATATAAGATTATGTAGAAGACCCACCTGCTCCGTTGTCCGCTATACCATAAAACAAATTAAACCTATCTAGGAACGAAAGGGGCGGAAAACCGGATTTTGCTATGAGTGTTCTATTTCTGATCGAGCGGTGATAGTATGGATATTATCTAGTTCCACTCTTATCAGCAGTGCCAGTACAACTGATAAATTATGTGCGTAAATATATTAGTTTATAATTACGAGTCTGAAGTATACATTTGTATAATTAATTACACACAAAGACGGTACGCGGTTCTGCGATAGTTTTAAACGGTGAATGAAAAATCTCATAGAACCCTATCAAATATACCTACTTTTATTTCAGAACAAAATTTATTTCTTATTTTTTAGTATAACTTGTAATTTTATAATAATAACACTACTATTACTATTTTTAATAACTTTTGAATTTACTGCAATTTTTTTAAATATTTTTTACGATCTACACTGACTTTGGATTTATTATCATTGTTAAAAAATCTTTAAATATCATATCATAAGTCCTGTGGTTTCTTAAAGACATCGGCCATATTGACTTTTCTTATTTGGTATCGACTAAACAAAGAAAATGTAATTTACAGTGTTAATTTTTATATGAACTAAGTAAGAATATATTTTAATGGATGTATTATTTAAATTGGTTATAATTATCCATATATTATAACCAATGTTAAAAATTATAAGGGAACAATGTAATGCTTGAATTACAACTCTTGATACAAATGTTTTGTTAAATTAAATAAATTATACCTTTTCCTTTAAAGAAAAGCACCCGCGTCATAACTGGGGCTAAACGTGCAATGGGCGGTAGGTTGCATATGCATGATATGCCACCTGCGCAATTACCTCCTGTTATATAAAGAAACCTATTTGCATTTAAAACTCGAGAAAGAGAAATGTGTTAAAATCGTGCACGTTGCGATAAAATGCATATCTAAAAATATCTTGTCCTCTTCAGTCGAATATAGAAGCGAAAATTATGATTCTTGCATTTCGGTTTCACTTAATATATTTAGGTAGGTATATATTTACGGAGATATTATACGAGATTAATAAAAGTTATAGTTTTAAAACTCCTTTATAGACAGATCATTCTACGCATTAAAGATTTATTATAATGTTTGACATAGTCGAACGAACTAATTGTTACAATGATGTTCATGCTGTTAAGATAGTGTTTATCAAGCCGAAGACAGTTATTTAAAAACGGACAACATTCTCATCGTGTATAAATGCAATTTTCGATATTATATTATATTTAAATAAGTGGAAATATTTTATAGCTTACCTTCATACTAACTTTAAACTATAAGCACCACGTTCACTTGGTCTGTTGTTTTTCGAAAGATGCAATAGTAAAATTGAAGGAACGAGTGTTTTGTGTACTGTCAGAACGCAGAATAAGCAGGTTGGTGCGTAGATATTGGAGTGAACGAATGAATGAACGTAAAAGTGGGAGGTTTTTAGATGATCATTGAGACGTAAATCGATTTCT
>DWCF01004059.1:0-17602 GCA_018230265.1 Delias oraia
TCCAAAATCATGAAGTATATAAATTTCCCACTAAGCTTTGATGAAAACTGTTGAAGGGCGTTCCATAGGACCGATAGCTCTGATACAAAGAGTTTGCTCCCAGCTGCCCTTTGTGGCGTAATGATACGCGCTGTATCGCTCCCACCACTTATTAGTGTTACTTAGCTATGCTAGAACTAGATGAGACACGATTTTCAACAAAATCTACATTATTCATAATTTAATCTCTGACCGAATATAGAAAAGTCGAATATAGATAATGTTGTTAATTTTTAAATACATATGTCAAACAAGCAGGAGGCTCACCTAGGGTAGGCAATCCTTCGCCTATGGACACTCCTAGCCCTTGCAGAGCCGCGGGTGTTTTGTCAGCCTTAAAATGTACGGTCTTTTCTTGAAGGTCCCCCAATAGTATTGAAAGAGGTGATGCGCGGCACAAAATGCCTTAAAACGCTCAGTTGTTATGTAAAAAAAAGGACTGTAAATGTAATAAAGTTATACATTTTTTATTTAAAAAAAATTGTTTTAAGATTATAGAAGTTACGCTCTATGGCTAAGTACTATAATGGAATATAATTGCAGAAACTTTCGTTGCGAATCTTGGAATATTACAAATAAAGCATTTTAGTAGACCTATCTTGTGTTGTATATCCATAGACCACAATCACCTAGACAAATTTTCCCTCCCGCATTGTCACTTTGATCTCGTGTGTTTTGGTTTTCAACACCGTTGTGGCAAAGCGGGACATATCGCTTTTGTAATACCTCTTCATGGGGATTTACTACACCTAGGTAACTTAATGTTTGGGTTTTATTTTAAGAGCAACTAGGAAATTTATAATAAATCTTAGGTTATTTGTCATTAATTATTTTGTCTTAACTAAAAGTAGATAAGTATAATATGTAATTATCCGTTTTTCATCCGTATAATCTCGATGTATGTCGTACCACAAATAAACGTTTTTAAGGCATTTAGTGCCGTGCACCACCATTCTGTGGAATCATCTTCCTCCAGAGATATTTCCAAACCGATACAACTTGGGGACATTCAAAAAAAGAACGTACCTATCGCTTAAAGGCCGACAAAACACCCGTGGCTCTGCAAGGGCTAGAGGTATCCATGGGCGGAGGACCGCTAATTCTTAGAGAGCCTCCTGTTGGTTTGCCAATGTTTCCATAAAAACTGTAAATAGCGAAAATTGTATCTAAAAACTAGTTAAACTAGTTAGAAAAAATTATTGGTAAATATTACGTAAGAGTACGTGCTTGCGACAGCATTCTTGGAATATTGCATCGGAACTGTGCAATTTAATGTTAATATTGACTGTAAAGTAATAGAGAAATTGTTGCAAAATTCTCCTAAAATTCTTCTAGATGCTCTAAATTATAAACACAACGATTGATGTATCCAATAGTCTGTCTCCAATATTAGTTGTTATTTTTGTACTAAACCAGATGTTTCCTACTAATATGTCCAATTACTAGCAACTTGAAAACAATTCCTCTCCAAACAGATGCACATCTGTATTGTTTGTAAACGTCACTCCTAGTTTTGGCTGAAGAGGGTAAGTATCTCACAGCTGTTGAGAGAGGTGGCATTATTCGGAAATCTTTTTTACAAATACCACATTACATTGCTAAAAGTCCAGTTATTGTTCGTAGTTCAGTTGTAATGTATAATAAAGTCTAAGTTTAATGTTTAAAAACCAAAAAGCAAGAAGAAGAATGCTGTTCTGAAATATCATCACTACCAAATACATTCTCAGTTAGCGGTGTCGTTTTTTTTATAAATATTGAGATTCTTTAATACATGAGTCTTCTTGGATAGGTCTGCGGCTTCTTCAAAGGCGGATGTACGGCGTCAACGTCCGTCAGTCAGAATAACTCCGCGAAGTTCGAACATAACAAATGATCGTTCCGCATCAATTTGTCCCGTAGTCGTTAAAATCGCGTACCCTCATATTAATTTTTGCTCCCCACGACACGTCGGAAATACGTTGTTATAGTCAAATTTACTATACTGATAGATGTTCTATCGATTTTGGGGGAGCGATGGAATGTCTGTCGTCTAAATTGTGGTAATCCGCACCTTGAACGCGAATTGATTTGAAATATGAGTTCAGATTCCTTTTTATGTTGTGAGTCTGACACAAGGAGCTTAGAAAATTATGATGCATTAATTGTATAGAAGGTTTCGAGATTTCATTCAGATATACACAAGCGGCCTTCATTTATGTGTGAGACCGTTGGACAATTACTGTGAAGCATAAGCTGATGCAATAATTTAGCCGATTTATCGTCGAACTGACACCACGGGCTCATAGAATACTTAGAATGAAACAATACTTGTACTATGTTTCACTGAGGAAGTGAGGGTATCAGAGGCTGTTGAAATTATACTACTCGAGCGGTGTAAAAATCCGACAACACAACCGAAGCACTGATTGTGACGCTGTTGTGCAAGGGGCGCGGTGATCTCTTACCATAGTGAAGACCCGCCTGCTCCGTACCTCACTGCACCATCATAAATAATGTAATAGAATATTAATAATAATTATAAAATAACTAGAATATAACATATCAAATTCCATCCAGACTTCAATTGATTCATATTATTTCGTCCGGTATACAAATACTGAAGATAACTGCGAAGAAACAGTGAATAAACCTATTTCTGTTCATGTCTCGTATAATTTCGCAATATCAGAGAAGCCAACATGCTTCCTTTACATTAAAAATGCAGAGGTCATGATGATCATTCAAACTGGATGAAAATCACTCTCAAGTCGATTTAAACCGTCAGAATATTTCTTAACGTTCCTATATCAAAGAAACACGCTATCACCACTACTCTTGTTTTCCATCACTCGCTAACATTTCTTTACCAAATTTTAATATATTCAGTTAAAAATATATAAGATACATGAAAAGTTCTACCTTACATACTTAGGTATGTAAGTATGTAACATGTTACGTATGTAAGTAGTACGCTCAATATGAAAGTATCGGTACGCACTGATTGGACTGGGTCGTCCGAAGTGATACCACAGGCTCACAGAATAATTTTTCTGTAGTTCGTTGAGTGAGTGAGGATATAGAAGACCCGTAAAAATGCCACATAAGCGGCGTAAAAAGCCGGCAACACAAACAATGCATTGACTGTGGCGCGTATGTTCATGGGTGGCAGTGTTCTCTTACCATATAATTTCTTGCATATTACCACTTGTTCCGTTCCGCAATACCATAAAAAATAAATGAAAAGTCATTAATAAAGCTTATATGTTACTTTATTTATAACATTATAATTAATACACAATGCTAATAATAATACATAATTATTAATCTAGATAATTTCAAGCTAATATTAATTTTAGAAATAATTAATATTAATTTATATTTTTAATTTCAGGTATGCTTGGAGGTCCAAGGTGGAGGCCTATGTCCAGCAGTGGACGTCTTACGGCTGAAATGAAGACGATTAATTTTGGCAAAATAACGATCAACTCGAACGGATCTCACGCGTTATTCGAAGCAAGTTACTCAACAAGAAGTAGCAGAATAAGATTTATTCCCCCAACATAAACTTCCGACACCATTTGAAATTCATTCTTCACGAAACGTGTGATGTAATAAAAATAGCGTTAGATCCGAGGTAGCAGCCTAGATGATAAATTATTCACCCCTCGATTTAAAGATTGCGCTGCATTACCCTTTGCTATATTTTTTAGAGGAAAAGTCAAGCGTGTTATGACGTAATAGAGCATGATATATTACGGGGGACCATTAGTTGGACTTTTAATTTGAATTAATTATTATTCCACTAAGATAAATTATCTATAATTACGAAATAAAAGGGGTTAACTATAATATGGTTCTACCTTCTTCTCGTTATTTGTTGAGTAAGGATGTATTTTATAAAGTACCTAGTTATTTTTATGGTATAGCGGACAACGGAGCAGGTGGGTCTCCTTTATGCCAAGAGAACACCGCCGCCAATAGACAACCTCGTCTACGCACGGGTTTGTTGGCGGCTTTTTACGCCGCTCAAGCGGCATTTTTAAGGGCCTTCGATATCCTCCCTCACTCAGCGAAAGACAGTAGAAGCACCGTTTCAGGTACAACTACCATTTCAAAGAGTTACTGACTTCGACTATAATTTATTTTATAATAGTTACAGATAAAATCATTTCTATTTCCATAAAAATCCTTTCGTTCATATAAAACGAGATGTTATAAACAAAGTTTCAATTACGTTATTATAACTTAAACAAAAACTTTAGTTCGATAATATATCACTTTACTTAAATGTTTTCCTTGTTTTTCTTAAATAATACCGTCCATTTGGCTAAACAAATTTTCACGAGTCATTAAGGAAGATGGGGAGTTACTGATCATTTTCACATTATTAGCTTGCAGTGATTCAGCACCCTCTTGGTGCTCTGTCGTGCCAAACAATACTGCATAAGACATACAACTTAGAGATTTAAATAATTATTTAGTTAAAAATGTAACAATTTAAATATTTTATAATTTAATAGCATATATTTACTCGTAGAGATCAAATCAAAATTGAGGAATAAAAGATAAACATTTGTAATTTTCCTTTTTTACAATAAATTATCTGTATTAATGCTATATTTTCCAATTTTTCGTCTAAAATAAATTCAGATCAGCTGCAAGCTAATCATCCAACAAACGTTCGCAAGCATGAAGAGGAAAGCTTTTAATTTACAACTTCGTATCCTGAAATTACCGTGTCACTTGTAAGCGAAGTCACTGGGGAAAGTTAGTGGGTACCCACATTGTGCCACATCTGTGGACGTAAACCTTCTTCATTATTGAGCCTTTCAACACACCTCATGCGCAAACCGAAGGGATATGATGAATAATCCGTGTAAATCTTCATCCTACCTAATACAGAGAGCCGGTGAATATTTCAATCGGCTTTTTATCTCATGAGTAAACGCAAAAGCAATTATTTTTTGCTAAAAAACTTATCATTTTAAACATATACAGAGAATATGAAATTAAAAAATTGAAATTATAATTAAAAAATCAGATTAAAATAATGTATTGTATCTCCATTTCAATTAATACAATTAGAACTATATATACAATTACAAATTATATTGCAAATATTACGAATTTTTTATTAACAATAATAATGAATAATATAGTTACTGGAGTTTAGTGAAATCTAGTTTTAATAAGAAACTATTTTATTATGAAGTTTTTTTGAGCTTTTGATCTCTTTCAGAAGACGAGGAATAATCTCGCTAATAGTTTTAAATTAAAAATTCTAAGACGTTTTCCATCATAATGGATGGAATATATATCTTATCTACTCGTCATCCCGTCTTGCAAGCTGCTATGATGCCGTGGATACCGGGTTCAATTCTCGATCTAAATAGATTTTATAAATTGTATTTGGTTCCCCGAGCTAATGTATATATTGTGTCCTCCATGGGACAGTTATGCTAAATCATAATCCGATGCACTAAATGGGCTGTTTCATTCGGATTAATACCATGGGCTCATAGAATATCAGTCTGAAATTATATTTGTAGTTAGCTGCGTAAAATGCCGGTAACATCGGCTATATAATAAAAATATTAAAAATAAGAAAATGTGGTGTTATAATACAACTTAGTAAATTGAAAGAACAAAGTCTGAGGAATGCCAGTGCAATGAGTAAGAAAAACTACAGCAGCAAAGTGAAATACAATTTATACAAAATTATTTCAGTCATATCTTTGTCTATTTTCGTGTCGTTTTGAATAATTTCATCCGACGCGTGATTGTAATGAACTTTGCAGTTAATTTACTGTGAATTGCCCTTTTCAAAGAAGTCATAAATTCATGTTTAAATTAGGTTTATGAAGAAACGAATTTGTCTGACAATGACACATTATGTCCGGTTGTTTGATGATTTGCAAAAACGAAAATCACCTTAATGTTGAAAGTACATAATTGATATAATTACTAGACTTCTATAAAAGTTATTTTTAATTATATCTTAAAGCTATATGAATTTCCTTGGAATTTGGTTAACCAATAACTTTATAAGTAATTTTAATGTTATCCTAGTATTCTAAATGTATATTTAAATTTTTTTAAACATAAACATATTCTGTTATTTATGTCTCCGTAAGTAATCATAACGGCGTCCCCTCATACTGTTTTAGAAGGTGGGTGGTTTTCTCCTCCCTCAAACAAATAATATTTATCTTATACGCAAATACTCGATAACTATGTTTGCTTTCCATCTAATTTAATCTGTTTACATAGTAGTACTGGCTTCAATAAATTGATAACCATTAACTACTTATGCGTAATTGTGATAAGCTATTTCCAATTTCGGTTGGAGTAAATTCGTTGTAAAAATGTTTTCTTACATCAGTCGGTATTTTATTTTGTTTTTGTAGCTTTAAATGGCTGAATACGGTCCCTTTTTACAATGTCCGTTATTTTTGCACTCTTTCGTTTAAAGTTTAAATTACATTTACATACCACATTGAGCGCTTCAATTTCGTGAGGACTCAGCTTATAAGATGAATCTGAACCGACCAGGCGTGGCGTGGCTCTGAAACAATACAATAATCGTATGAATTCGCATATATTGTATATTTTATGTTAATGAATTCAATAGTAATTGCGATATCATGTGACGCAATACAATGCCACAGACAAAATCATGTCAAACTATGGACAAGCACAGATTCTAAAAACTAGAATCTGTGATTTAAACACAGATTATGTCGCTGAATAATACCGTGAAGGAAAGCTTGTATATATTTGGCACACAGACCTTTATTAGACGGTGATGTTGATGTAATTTAAAGGGTAAGCAGCTTCTCAAGTTACAAGCGAAATCATACAACTATTATTATAATGTATGTATTATAATATAATCTATAAGATAATTGATAATGACAATAGTAATGATGTACCAAACTAAAGCTATACAGGAACGTGATACTAATAAATTCAACCACACATAATATTGAGTGCGACTGTTTAATAATAAACATTTATTAAGTCCAGCAAAGTTAGCTTTGAAAGTAGTTACAGTATTTATGTTATGAAGTCTTGCTGTTAGCGACTTGTAGAAAAATATTCTTTTTGGAGCTTTTTTAACATAAGCGTATATTTAAAAGTTAATATCAGCTGTCGTTTCTTAATATTTTATTTAATTGTAACGTGTATAATTAGAACTTTTCAGTTCGTAAACTAATAAATTGAAAAAGAATTTTCTTGGAACTTGTTTTTTAAATTTGTTTAATTTTGAATTTGTTTTTTTAAATTTCAATTTATACATAATATTAAAATTATTATAGGAATGTTGCAAATTTATTAGTCGTTAATGTATTTTTAATCATTTTTATTTTGAACTTATAAATTTTGAATGTTTTGATAATCTTTTAAAAATATCTTATATACATAATCACACTTGACTTCGTTTTTACAATTTCTGGATCATGATTATCTGAATAATAAAATGTAGTAAAAATAATAGAAAAAAAAATCTAGCTGGTGGTACTAATTGGATACGCTATTAGATGGGCCACCGGCAACAGGTAAGACAAATACGCTCATTTCCCGCACTACCTCCGACCAAACGTTTTGTCGACAAATTGTAGGAATGAAGCCTTATTCTTGTAAATTTTGTTATTAGTATCTGAGATGTTACTAATACGGTTGTTACTTATTAGTAAGTTGAAGTGGCAATGGCGACGTCGCTCGATGAACCGACAACCGATGGGGAAGAAAGGTTCTAGAGTGGCGACCGCGTACCGGAAAACGCAGAGTGGGACGTCCCGATACGCGATGGAAAGACGATCCCACGAAGATCGCGGGCAACCGCTAGATCCAAATCGCTCAAGATCGCAATAGGTGGGCGTCTTTGGGGGAGGCCTATGTCCAGTAGTGGACTTGACAGATGATGAGATGTTACTTACACTTAGCTGATAATTGTTTTTTTTTAAATATAAATTATCTAAATATTTTGAAAACTTTAAAAGCCTTTACTTGATCAAATTCCAACAATAGAGAAAAATAATAAGCAATAATTTCTCTTGTTTAAATTTATTTGGTTAGTTTTAGCAATTTCTACAAAACTCCAATAACGATGAGCATTATTTTTATGTACGTAAGATAGTCTTAGATTTATTTACAAAATAGAAAAAACAGAACATTGTCTTATAGGTTAGATTTGATTTTACTAAAAATATTAATTATGATTGAAATTTTGCTGAATATAAAATACGTACTCGGAATAACCCCCGTTCAGTCTCAAAACGTGAATTGCAGAACTTTGGCATCGCGAGTCACGACTTATTTATGACAGCTTTGCCGAGAAAATGGCGTATTTCTTTTTTTTCCAATTTGTCACAATCCCTTACATTTTTACCTTAAACAGTACAGTGATTTTGGGTTCTGTTGTCTTTTTATTCAATTATTGTATCTCTTTGTATTTAAATTAATCTCTCACAAAATCCTAGAAACCGATATGGATTTTTTTATGGAAACGATGACAAACGAGCAGCTAACATAGGAAATACAGTCCTCTGTCCATGGACACCCTAGCCTTTGCAAGGCTGTGGATGAGTTGGCGGCTTTCAAGTCATATGTATGCTCTTTTTTTGAAGGTCCCCGAGTCATATTGATTTGGAAATACCTCAGCTGATGGGATATCCTTATACTATAAATTAAGATGTTAGATGCGAATAATATTTAAAGTAACCACTAGTATTGTTTACCGTGTGGTTACCGGACCAGAATAGTACCACTCCCAGTCTTCCTAATGAGATGTCGTAAGAAGCGACTACAGGACACTTCACCGGAGGATGAGCAGCAGTGCCCTTTCGAGTACAGCAGATGCTCTGCGATCACCAACCCGCCAGCCAAGCGTGGTGATTAAGGCATAATAACCCCCCATGACAAAAACAAAAAATGTTTACTAAAATGTATAATACGCGATGGAAAGTCGATCTCACGAATGTCGCGGGACAACCGCTGGACCCAGATCGCTCAAGATCGTAACGGGTGGGCGTCTTTGGGGGAGGCCTATGTCCAGCAGTGGATTTGAATAGGCTGATGAAGATGATGATGACTAGTATTGTATAATATGCACAAATTACTATCTAGAGTAATATTATTGGTAACAAATTACATATTCATACGAACTTGATTGGATCAAATTATAGTACTTTCTCTTGGAGCTTGAGCTCCAGACAATTTAATGAAATTAGATAGTTTGAAGTACCTGTTGCTTCAGTTAAAACATAACTTAGCTATTTTCCGGTTGAATTATGCTAGTTGGTTTCTAGGGTTGAAATATACGAATATTTTAAAATAGAAAAAATTTAATATTAATATAACTGTACCTATAAGAAGCATATCAAGGAGTTTTGCCATACAGATTTTGAGCCTAGTACAGATACCAGCATCAATTTGTTTGTCTTCTAATTTAAGTATAACCATATCTTCGTAAGAGGAAATAAATGGTTTTATTATTATAATTTTTGTTAAACGCAATAAAAATATGTACCTACTGAAAATCAAAACGGTTAATTTTCTGCTTGTGATGTAATTTTCTGATTGTAACATTTGAATAGAGATATAGTTAAATATATATATATTATAAATAATTAAATCTATAAATTCACTATGTTTATGAAAAAACTACATAAAAAAGTATTTTCTTTTGTTATGGTATAGGGGTCAAAGGAGCAAGTGGGTCTCCTATATGGTAAGAAAAAATCGTCGACCATGGACAGCTACGCCACAGTTAGCGCATTGGTTGTGTGGCTGACTTTTAACGTCGGTTAAGCGGCATTTTGAAGGGTCTCCGATATCCTCACTCACACAACGAAACACATTAGAACGTTTCAATTACAACAATCATTTCCCCTTTCTGTGAGTAATTATAAGTAATTTCACAATGTTTTTGGTTTGTTTCAGGAAATTTAAGAAAATTATGGACAGCGTGAGTTTTATAAATTCAAATATTTGTCAATCGTTCACACATAATACGAAAATTAAACATTACATTCAGATTTTTACATTTTAATTATATACGAGAAATGACAATACAGGAACGCTAATCCATATCCTTTAAGAGTGCTGATGTGTTTTCTAAACTTCTACTATGGAATAAATATCCAAAGTAACATCAACATATCTTTTGGGTTTAAATCATATAAGTAGCGTTACGCCCTTATATTGTTCTATAAGGCTCACCCGCTGACCTGCAGTTTAAAATTGCAATGGGCAGATCTCATCTTGAAAGGGCGTACCCATAACCTCATGATTGCACGCTATGGGAAACGTCATGTTAAATGCCATTGTTTTCGTTCGCAACTTTTGTACTTAACGGTTATTTTATTACATCTATATAGTTTGAAGTATACCCACTTTTAGGCTTAAAAAATATATAACATTATGTATATCTATTCAAATAGCTTTCAGTTTATGAAATAACCACTTATTAATAAAAATTAAAAATATATCTAATATATTAAATGTAATATTTGGGATCAATTATGATTGTAACATGATATTATTGGAAACAAAATATTGTGACATGTTTCACATTCCCAACAAAATACCTCATTCGAATTAACATAATTTTGAGAGGAAACAGGCTAACATACGGCATCTGTTATACACTAACTTAATTAAAAACATTTGCTTTGATGGATTTGGTAAAAGCGAAACAACTTTAAAATTACACGTAATCTCACGCAGTGTTATTTTTCCAAAATAATTGACACTTCAAAGACTTGGGGTTGGAAAGCCGGGAGTTGTCATTATTTTTAATAATAAATTATAATACTTTTAAAATAATATATTTATTATCAGTTCTGATGTATTAGACCTATGATACACCTTTAGTTATTATATCTTGTTACATATAAGGATATTAATATTACTTTGTAATACTTTTAATATTGTAGGACCAAAAAGCATCAGAGAAAATTTATTTAAATCAATCTGAATAGTTTTCAAAGAGCATAAATCTTTTAATATACTATTATAAATACAGTTTCTCAAGCTCTTAGCCTATTTGTAAATAACAAAAATAACTAGAGAGCATCTGTCACAATATTTCTTAGTTATGTTTGTCTGTTTGTGATTGTTCGTCAACCACTGGGGTGTTGCCTGACATTGCACTTAGCAAATGAAGAATTAACGGGAAATGTAATATACCTCAAGCGTGGGGCGTCTTGTATCATTTTAGTAATATTTCTCAAGAAAAAGCTTTGAAAAGAATGTCATTACAAAAGAGAATATACCATAGAATATAGAGCAATACTATATTAGAGAGCCCCGTAGCGTTTTAAATGTATGCCATGAACCGAGAGGTAACGGGTTCGAATCCCGGTCCCGACAATTATAATTCAATTTATAATTTATTCTGTCTCTAGAAGGATAGTGACCGGGCGAGTGTAATATTGTCGCAACTGTGGGAGAGCCATGCTGAACCGTATGATAGGGCACTAATTGGGCCGGCTCGTCCGAAGTGATACCACGGGCTCACAGAATACTCAGCGTAAAATGAAATTTGTACTGTGTTTCTCAGACTGAGTGCAGATATCGGAGACCCTTAAAAAGTTGCGCTTAAGCGGCGTAAAAAGCCGGCAACACCATGCGCGGACTGTGGCGCGTTTGTTCATGGGCGGCGGTGTTCTCTTAGCATATAAGAGACCCATCTGCTCCAATTTCCGCTATATAATATAAAAACAACCCCGTAACCAACAAAAACTTGGTGATCAAATTTAACTATCAAAGCATAAAGATTTTTATTGCCCAATTAACTAAATTTAAGGTCAAAAGGCCTAAGCATCTTTGTGATGTTTTAACTATTTATATGCATAAATGTTATATTTGTATCAGATACATTTTTCATTTTATATTTTTCATTTTAACTACTCACGTCACCCAATATTTATCAAATTCCCTAGTAAACTCGACATGAAAGGAGATCAAACAAATCAAAAATTACAATTCAATTAGAAACCTAATAGCAATGTGCTCGGAGCCAATATGGAAACCTAAAACAATTATTAAGTTAGAACTTCCAAATCCGATCGGAATCGGGCCAAATCCCGAAATAACCATAATTGAATACATTCAACAAATCAGGAGCTATCGGTTTACCATTCGCCCTGACCTTCTATTCGATTACCTACATAGGCTCTTATGAAACTACGCAAGTAATATCACATTGTCAAAACGCCGTACGAGGTTCTACATAACACTAGTTTAATTTACTTAATTGCCACATTTAATACCCGGAAAGCATGTGAGTTGTAAAATTGTGAAATATACTTAAAATTATTAATTTTTTACACATATGTACACAATTAGCATGAATAGTTAAGTTTTAAGTATGAATGTAGTGTACCATCGCGATTCATACGATCTGTTTGATTAAAATGTTATTATTCATTTAAAACTATAAAATACATCAATTTTTAATAAGTGAGCCTATTAAAATTATAATTGCAATAACATAGGTTTTCGCTTCGTGATCTTGTTTTCATAGTAGTATAATAATAGACTTCTATTCATTTATTTTTATTCTTTATCTCGAAATACCGATCTATTTCCTGCAATATTTCAGATTTCGCTGCGTAAGGTCCAATTTTATCGAAGAAGTTATTACGGTTCGAGCAATTATTTTTATCTGTCTATCGGCGTGAATGGTTAAATTTATCCGGAATAATTTGGAAGAATTGAGATGTCTGGTGATGAAATACTAAAAACGATCTAAAAGCAAAAATCATAATGTCAGGGTTGTTTTGAAAACTGCAATTGAATTTGTGTCGACTTTCTATGAAATCTTTTGTTTTCTTTAACGTTTACTTGAAATTTTATTTCTCTAAAATTAATATTTTAAAAAATCTTTAACTTAATTTTTACTTTCTCCTTATCTAAAATTATTGTTGTAGCTTGTTATTTAATAAGAAAGGTATAACTATTTTAAATATTACTTTAAATATTTGTTATGCGCGCCCTCTAGTATAAAAACTACAAATTACATAAAGCGAAAGAGCGATTCAATAGAATCGCTCTACAAGCAATAGCTTGTAGAAAATAAAACAAAGAGGTTTTAGTAGTTCTACAAGTTAACGAGAGAGGGCATATTAAGTTAGTGTTCACATAAAATTCATCCGTCTTATATAAAAAAGACGGCACTGTTTGAAATATAGACAAATGATAAAGTTTTAATAGCATGTTATTTGTTAATATTTACATTCGTCTAAGGTTTATAACAAATTTATTGAGTTTTAAAAATAAAATATACATAATATTAACACATTTTCTTTAATACGTGACCTAGGCATGTTTTATTTTGTAATTATAAAATACAAACTTAAGAAGGGTGTCAAATCCTTAAATAAATGTAATATAGAAAGAAGTAAAGACATGTTTGATGCAGAAAAATATCTGAAATACATAGTAGTACATACATTTCAATATAACACAGCGGGTAAATTCATACCTACACATTTTTGTGGGGTTACCCTAAGACAAAATCACCAGGGCTTTGAAATTAGGTACAAAGTCACCCTCAAACATTTTCACCACAAGGGTAGTCATTTATCTGCAATTTTACTACAAGGGTCGATGGATAATGGTTACATTACTATTTTATTATTGAGGGGTTAATGGGGGATGCCGGAATAGTCTTAAAAACCGGTAGCATCATTTAAGATATTAAATTCACCAATTAGTATTCTCAATGTTGAAAAACTATCCTAAAAATCTCAGATTATATTGTAAAAATTGTAGAAAGTTAGATTGAAGACGTACTTATTACTTATTAGTGAAACTAGAATATTTCAAATGCTACAATGACATTATTTCTTGGTCATAATAGTAACTAACTCTTAAATACATCAACTTTGGAAAGTTTGTACCCCAGGTTAGACGTCGTAAATTATCATATCTGTCAATTCGGTTCTAAATCAGCTTTTTATTTACCAGTCTTTCTATCTACTCGATAATAGACCGTGGTAGCAATAAAAGCCTTATATTTTCGTTTATTTAAAAACATAAAAATATATTTATTGGACTATGTTTTCAATTATCAATCTTAGCCTCATAGCTTAATGATATTAAAAGTATACCATGAAACGAGAGTTATCGAGTTCGAATCCCGGTCCGGACAATTATAATATAATTTATAATTTATTCGGTCTATACAAGGGCTACACAATGTCCGGGCGAGTGTCACGAGGGCCACCTAAAATAAAAAAAATTAAATCGGCGTTATCTTTTTTCAAATAATTAATTGCATTAATGACCTATAAAATACTGTTCAGTCTTGAGGTTCTATCTACATTTATGTAAAAATGTATTTATGTAATAAATAAATAAAATATATAAATAATTAAATTATATATAAATAGTTAAAAATATAGTTATTCATATCGTTGGGGGGTTTGCCATAATAGCCACGCTTGGCAGGCGGGCTATGTACACATGTCTTACGGTATACTGTATGGAGGTTTTACGGCTAAAATGATGATGATAACGTAAAAATGTAAGAAAATAGCTTCTCAGTTTTGTCATCCAGGATTATTCATATTGAATGGATTAATATTATTGTCATCCTTGATCTCACTCACTGCACATGTGTTATTTATTGACAAAATCTGCGCATTGGCACGCAATGTGCGGCCCAATAAAGATAACTTGCGATAAAATATTCATTTAATGGTAATTACTTATTATTTATTGCCGTTTCCTTTTCCCGATGAGTACATTTATCTTTAATGTCCAAATTGACTGACTGAATATAAACGTCTTGATATGAGTATTCTAATACTCAGTAGCGACTTCGTCTGTGTTATTTTACCATTTTCACCCGTGACGCACTAGTTGGGCCGGCTGGTTTGAAGTGATACAACGGACTCAGAGAATACTCATCGTGAAACGGTATTTGTATTGTGTTTCGCAGAGTGGTTAAGGATATCTGAGGACCTTAAAAAGCCGCTTAAGTGTCATAAAAAGTCGGCAACACAACCAATGCGCGAAGCGTGGCGCAGTTGAGGATGGGCGGCGGTGTTTTCTTTCCATATAGGAGACCCACCTGCTCCGGTGTCCTATATAATATAAAAAAAATAAAGGATACAATAAAAACTTTATTAACTCTAATTAAGGCAAGCATTGATTTTCCTATTTCTTATTTTCATGTTTCCTATTTCTTATTATTTGCTATATAAGGATCTCCGCAATATTCAAATATCGTTTAACAATATCCTAGACCAATTCGTCGGCCATTAACAGTTCAATGTTTCAAAGTGAACAACGACTCGTTGACGCATTTACTATTACAAAATGTTTAGTGAAATATAGTTCTTATTAATATAAACAGACGGACTAAATTTCTGTATGGAATAGTGCTGATCACAGGTTGAGTATATCTCCTGTTTCCTTGAGACCAATATAGTTTGCATTATCTTTAAAATATTATTTAAATTTTAAAATTAAACCAACGTCCAACTGAAATTTCCTCCCCTAAGCGATTTTATCTCCTATATTTTCAAACTTGTGTTTTTTATGAATTTTTAAATACAGAAAAAGCATTATTAGCAAGTTTTTGTCTAAATATATTTACATTTTATAGAAACAGATCAACTTTGTAAAAGAAATAGTGATTTTACAAAATTAACAAACTCAAAAATTCCAGTCACTATAATCTCATCTCAACTGACTCTGTGGAATCAGCTGTAAGTAGAGCTATTTTTTTAAGCCATTACGACTTTGGGATTTTCAATAAAAAAGCGTACCTATTCCTTAAATGCCGGCAACGCTCCCGCGGCTCTGCAAGGACTAGGAGTGTCCATGGGCGAAGGATTCTAAGTGAGCCTCCTGCTCGTTTGCCACTATTACCATAAAAAAAACTTTTATGTACAACACAAAAAACGCAGCTACCTTATAATTATTAATTTTATTTCAAAATTCAAAGACAAAATCTAATAAAACAGCCTAAAACCTATATATATTTACAGCTCAGACATAATTATACAAAGTAATTCCGCGACAGGAACAGAACAATAATGCACGTCCGTAGCTTTGATGCGGGAGCCACGTGTGATGTCGATTTGCCGTCTTGGCTTCTATTTACTTCCAACTTAGTGTTATTCTTGGAACTGATATAAGTTATAAAGATTGTTTGTGTTACAGTTTTAAAGTAAGCCCTGAAAAATTATACCAAAAAACCCTGCAGATACTACAAAACCGGTATACAAAAAACTACATTGCAATTATTTATAGATGCAAAACGTATATATTTTTTTAATTTATTCAATAGTGTACAACGGAGCAGTTGGGTCTCTTATATGGTAAGAGAACACCGCCGCTCATGAACGACCCCGCAACCGTCCGCACATGGTCGTGTTACCGGTTTGTTACGCCGCTTAAGCGGCCTTTTTCAGAGCCTGCGATATAATCATTTACTCTGTGAAACAGTAGTAAATAGAAGCACCGTTTCTACCGTTGAGTATTCTGTGAGCCCGTGGTATATCTCCGGACGAGCCGGCCGAATTAGTGCGTCAGCATGCTTCTCCTACGGGTAAAATTATATTATATAATGTAGCGATACAACTAAATTAGTTGTACCGCTACCTTTATATTAAGTATTATTTACGTAAGTAAGTAGGTATGTAAGGTTACTAACTTCACTTCGTATAACTAATATATTTTTTACTGAATATATGCGTCAACATAAGCTTCAGCATGGTTGTTTCACGGGTGAAAGATAGAATATGAGTTATTCATATCATGCTATGTAATTGTGATGTAGCTAATTAGTCCCTCTCTAAGCTGTACAACACGAATTCATAAAATTAATCTCGACACTGACAAATTGTTTCAAACGACTTCTTGTAAAACATTTTGTTAAAGAAGCCGAAGATAAGATTCAGACCGTTGAAAGCTTAATAGTTATAGTTGACTCACTGATAAAATAAACAATGATTACATTGTTCGTTGCGCTGACCCCGTGTCCTTTGCATTCTTTGAATAAGTCGAGTTTTTGTTAAAGTATATAAAATATATTTATTACGCAACGAATGTCTTGGTTTTTTATTACAATGTAAAAAGTTTAACCTAAATACATAGTATAAAAAACTTGTCAGAAGTGGGATTCGAACCCACGCCCACCGAAGTGGACTGCGACCTGAACGCAGCGCCTTAGACCGCTCGGCCATCCTGACGATAACAAGAATATTAAAAAAGTGCATCGATAATCATACTACTATGCATCTAACATATAAATAAAATTTGAGCTATTTATACCTGATATGCAAAATTTCTAAGAAAACTAACACAAACATTTACATAACCCAACATACTCGTTCTTTATATAAAGAAAGAAACAGTATTTTAGCTATTTTGTATGAAATCTAAATCATTTGATATTAAAATTCTTAAAAGTTTAACATGATTCTTTCTTTACACAATGAACTACAGTCTTTCATAATTATCGAGCTCTTTGACCTTTATAATATACTTAATTCTAATATATATAATACTTATACAGTCAATCCTGGACAAGTGAGAAAACTCTATAATTGTAACTATATAA
>DWCF01004060.1:0-17591 GCA_018230265.1 Delias oraia
AGTGACTCTGAGCTTCTGCATTAGACCCATCGTAAGCGACCACGTTTCAGATCCATATGTCAACACTGGCAACACGCCCTGGTTGAAGACTTTCGTCTTCAGGCACTGAAGTATTTTAGAGGAGAAGTAAAATAATATTTAATAACAAGAAATTAGTATTTCTAAAGGGCAAAAATTTATTTCTTAACAAAAACATAAGTAATTTAGTTTATGTCCTGGTCAATGTTAAATGAAACTGAAATTCTCAATAAATTTACATTACAGTTAATTTTCTTGATCTCGGTAATAGAAAAAAAACATTTAATATTAGAATTTGATTTTGTCACTGTATTAAATTACTAGCAACATCATACATTTAGTCACGCAATATAAATTGACACTTACGAGCTTCCTATCTATACAAGACATTTACTATTGACCTATAGTAATTTTTAAATATTGTAACAAAAATAGAAATTATGCATTGTTTACGAATACTAAATAGAAATAATAATAGTTTTGGCAGTAAAATGACTTGAATGTTCAGCTTGATTTTATTTAGGGTAAAATTTATCAATCTTTGTAATATTGCCTGAATAATTTAAAAAATTAAATATGCTGTCTTGGATTTTTTATGAGAACTATCATGCTCTACAAGTTTTCTCAAGAATTTTATATATATATAATATATTTGTCATCGTTAGGGCAGCGTTCTTAAGAAATATTTTCGCCTGAAAGATTTTTTTTTACATATCCTACTACCACTAAAAAAGTCCTTCAATTGTCGAGTTAATATACGATGAAAGAAACGTCAGGATTAGTTAAATTGTTCTAGGACAATGTCACAACACGCGATATCTTTTTGTAATATCAGTGAAATCAAAGGAAATATTTTTATTCAAAATAAATAGAAAAATCCAACTCGTTGAACGACAAAATCAGTCTATCACTGGTTCCAAGCTAAGCCCATTGATAAGAACCGGTGAAATAAATTCAGTGGGTGTATTTTTTAGTAAAGGGTGATGGAGCAGGTGGGTCTTCTATATGGTAAGAGAACACCGTCGCCCATAGACAAGTGCTCCAAAGTCCGTGCATTGGTTGAGTTGCCGACTTTTTACGCCACTTAAGTGGCATTTTTAAGGGCCTCCTCACTCACTCTTTGAAACACAGTACAACTACCGTTTCACGCTGAGTTTTCTGTGAGTCCGTGGCATCACTTCGGACAAGCCAATCCAATTAGTGCGGCAGCATATGCTTCAGCATGGCTCTCCCACGAGTGAATAAAGGTTGAAAGTATAGTGAAGATTAAATAACAGTAGCGCTTACCCCGTCCACAAGACGAATTCTAGGGTATCAGGATGTCTGTCAGCCATAAATGAGACGGCACTTTGTATAAGTAGCCAAGAACTATCACATGTGTGGTCTCTGTGTCGTCCATTTCGGTGGCTGTGATCATTGTTACCACGATGCTTGCAACCTAGTAAGAATTTTTTTTACCATAAATAAATATATTTATAGTTTGTGCGGTTAAGTGCTGACACATTTATGACGGGAAATGTTCTGAGGGGTGTATGTTAATACCTGCAGCTGAATTTCACTATCGTACTTCAAGACATTATACAAAATTTCGTGCGTATCATCTCGATGTTTGTCTTTCCACTACTGAGCGTTTTTTAGATATTTGCCTATGCCTATTACCTATTTTATGTGCCTATTTTCAAACTAATGCGACTTACGACTTCTAAAAAAAGAGTGTATCCCTAAAAGGCCGGCAACGCACTTGCGGCTCCTCAAGGATTAAGGGTGTCCTCATGTGGAAGATCGCTTGGGTGAGTCTCCTACTCGTTTACCTCCCTATTTTAATTAAAAAACAAAATATAATTTTGGTTAATATATTTTTATCTCTTGGAGTTAACGAAGGCTATACAACAGTTTTTTTAAAAATAATTTCGAATCTAAAAGTGTAATACTCAATTGTAATAGTCCATTGTAATACTCAATTTGCATATCGTTTTCAAAAAAATGTAGTAAAAAGTAAAATATTTTATTTCAATGAATACATCTTGTATTATATTCTTAATTCAATATTGAAGATGATTATTGGATTGCGATGACACTATCAATATTAATGTCTCAATCGGAATTCATTTGTGATTGTTTCTGCATTTCACAGTAGTTAATATAAATCGGATTATCTGAAAAACAATATTTTTTCAATACTATTATCACCTCTTCATTAGTCTTTGGAGTTTAAGAAGCTTTATGAATAATATACAGAGAATATATTATTTTATACCATTCTTTGATATTAAAAAAAAATTGAAATTATATCATAATTAGTCTTTAAAAAGAATAGCCCGAGATTCTTGCTAGACAGATGTTCCATGGAATTTTTAATAGCTCCTTTGATATAGAATATCTTCCTTTATTGAATATAGATAGGTTCTATATTAACGTCTCACTATGAAAAACAGTACACAAACGTTTTATGTGAACTTGTACCTACTAGTTACGTAAGATGAATATTAAAGTAAAACTGAAAAATGTGCTTTTTTGCCATTGTTTGAATTGTGGTCGTTTCTTCATTTTGAGCAAGTTTTAATAGTTATTATCAGCCAGGTTTTTACAATCATATAATATGTATTTTAAATCGGATTCCTCCATGATATTTTGAAAAAAGAGCGCTTAATTTGATTAAATAATAAAAGTTCTCGCTCTTCATATTAGTGCTCGCACTGAAGTGATTCATCGCGTACGAACTTTGTTGCAAACAAAAGACAATTACTGCGCTTTCCGCGATACGCTTAAAATTAAAAACAAAATTTTCATAATAACGAGCGTACCTCTATGAAACTCCGGGGAGTTATGAAACGGGTCGTAATGAAGATCTGTGATGTGCCAGAAGTACCCTGCAAAGAATAATCCATTATTAAATAATAAATACAAAAATTTAAATAAGGGGCAATGGTTCAGGTGTCCCCTGATAGTTACTAGCCGTCCGCTAGTTGGACAACCGCGCTGCATTCCACACAGGTTGCGTGAGGTTTTTTTACTCTATCCTTTAGTCACTCAGCGAAGCACTTTGTGAGTTAATCACTATGGCTGAGCCAGTGCTATTAGTATGTCAATATAAGAATCCAAATTGGCCCTGAATCAGGAAATATTTACAAACACATAAAAGCCCATCGTTAAATCTTTTCACTAACCTTAGAACAGTTTATGAATCGGTTTAACAAAAGATATTTGAGTAGATATTATGCTATGCCAAACTTTTATACTACCCCACAATATATGACACATGTATTTTAATATGAAAAAAATTATCATCAATTCTATATAAAGTAAGCAAATGGGAATATAAAATGTACCTATTTTTGCGTCACTCAGATTGAGCCAAAAGAGGCTGGTGATGAATATTGCAAACGTAAAAAGGTTCATGTTAGAATGTTACATGTTGCCCGTCGTATGAATATAGCGTCCATTTTATTTTACCTGCAACAAAACATACAGCATCGAGTTAAAAACATACTTTGTTAGATAAATTGTTTCCAAATTTATATTCAATTGTTATACCTCACAGGATAAATTGTTGTGTTTATACACTACCACTTAAACAAGACATTTTGGTGCTATATTAATAAAATATTTAATTTTTACCAGTAAAAATTATTAGTGGTAATAATTTTAAACATTTACCTAAGCATCAATATTTACTTTGTATAAACTAAGTTTCAAGCTTAAAGAAAGTAGCAGTACATAGATAAGAAGTAAGTAAAGTAATTTATTCTATATATTGCCGAACCATTTACTGTTTTTAAATTATAAATTGTAATTAAATATGTAGTATGTGGTATGAGAAACATGACATAAGGTTCGGTACAAGTGAAATATATTAATTGCATTAATGTTTCATCATTGACAATTCCAAGCAAGATATTTAAATCATAGCTCACGATTTCAGTTAGATCCAAGCCACATCCCGCAAGTAAACAAAGCAAACTCTGAATATCAAGACGTGAATTTCTCGTCAATTGGTCAAGCTCCGTAGCCCGAGGCTCTTGAGGCGGCGTGACGGACAAATGGGTGCTTGACATGAGTTAGAAGCACTGGAAAGTTTGTGGTCCAATATTAAGCGGTTATTTATGTTTAATTAAAAAGTCCTCGAGGGTTATTCTATGCCAGAACTTGGGTCAAAGTTGCGATTGTACTTTTGTTGATTTAAAGTAGATTTAAATTAAGAAATTCAGAGAGAGCTTTCGTTTCAGTTATATGTTGTTTGGATGCGTTAACCGATTACTTTTTCAGTTGTAATTAAACTCATATTCAATTAAACTCATTCTAGTTGTTTACTACTAAATATCTAAAAACCGCAAGTAATGTACCTAGTTAATTTCAAAGGTATGATATAAATATTTAGAAACAATAGAAATATAGAAGGAGCTGCTCGACAGGCCGAGTTCTGATTTCGGTCCCCTTTTCTTCGGGCTACACTAGGCCCAACCTAACTACACCACCATGTTTCCACAGAGCGCGAATCTTCTTTCTTCTAGTTATGTGCATATATTATTTCGTGGCGTTAGATGGTGGTTGTCAGTGGGTGTCTTATCTTTCAAAATAATTGAATGTTGTTACCGTGGTTGCTTATCACTTGATATATCTTAATAGGCCAAATATGTTTGAATTTATCTCTTACTTTTTTTACAGTATAGCGGATAACTGAGCAGGTGGTTTTATTATATGGTAAGAGAACACCGTCACCCATGGAGAACCGCGCTATAGTAAGCGCATTGGTTATTTTTTATTATTTTTATTTTTACCCTTTCCATGTTTTTGCTACACTTATTATTTCTGAATACGCTGAAGCTTATAAACTACGTTATATTTCCCTACACACAATTCTAAGCACTCTTGTTTGCGTTCCACATACAATGCTCTTACAAATCCTTTACTAGGATTTGTATGTTTGTTTTGTTTCCTGTTCACGCAATATTAAAGTTTAATCATGGTTTATACGAGATATATTTGTAGGTTTTTCTTATTGTTAAGCAAAAAATAAAAGAATCATTTTTGGTCAAGGCTATTTTCAAAGAATTGTGAAACGATTACGTAATCATTTACGCTATACTTACATCCGTTAAACTGTAAGGGCCGTATGGCCACAGTTAGCCATTCAACAAAAAAAATATATATAGTTAGAAGCACTTGATGAAATGATTTTATGTGCTGTTAGACACTTATGAAATTTGTATAAATGATACAATTGACAGGGACAAGGTAAGTTCTATTAACCTTATATGTTTATATATAATCTATTGAAAGTCAATTTAAATTGTTTTGTACGAATGTTTCAACAATTTTACTGCTACGAATATATTTTTATTTAACCAAGCTAATTGAAATGAAGGTACTATATGATAGTTAAATCACAAAACAGATTAAAAATATTTTTCAATTTACAACGTAATATTTGGGGGCAAATATTGATTTTTAAGTTTAAGCGTCAATATTGCACTACATTTATTTCGTTTCCATTCGTATTTTTAGGGTGTTATTTCATAGAGTTCAAACAGTTCAATGACGTTTTAATTATTTATTACGTGTTAATTATTAAATAAATTTCAAGCAGAAATAATTAGTATAAAATAATTCAAATAAAAGAAAATCTCACTTTGTCTCCTTAAAATTAATTAACACATACTACGTTGCCTATTATATAATAATATTTTTTTAACAAACTTTTCATATTCCTACAATAAATGTTAAATATATTTTTCCATATAATATATAATATGAATTAAATACTACATATTATAATACATGTTTAACTGGATACCTAAATATTGAATCAAAAAGCTAAAATAAACATCTGACAAAAACATTTAGCTTTGAAAATTACGAATAATAACTTTTAAACAACGATAGTTTGAATATTTTAAGACTTCTCAAGACAGCCCCAATTTCCACCTAAATTGCGTGATGACCTATCACGCAAACACCAATTATTTCCATCGATTTCTTATAAATTGGAAACGAAAATTACACGTGTGAGAGTTTCATTTTTAAATAGGATTTACTTTTTATGGAGTCATACACCATGCAGAGATCCATAAATATTTAGTAAGTTTAACTGACTTATAACTTTTCATTTTGAGTCCATAAAGGCTAAAGCTATAAAAACTCTTTAGATAAATGTTTCTATTAGTACTTCGTGGCAGAGCGGTTTTGTAAGGTACCTGGAAGTCAGGGTTACCAGGTTCAAATGTCGGTCTGAATAAAAAAATATAATTTAATTTACCAACAGTAGCTCGTTGCATGTCTAAACAGTTTTTCTCCTTGGAGAGCTATGCTGAAGCATACGCTGACGAATAAGGCTGGCTCACCCAAAGTTATGTTATAGGCTTACAGAATTCCTGCATAAAACTATTCGATAGGCCTATGAAATTATAGCTGTCAAAAGAACTAAACACAAACTAAAGCGTGGATTATGGCGTGGTTGTTCATAGATGGTGATGTCTCAACAAAAAGAAACTGCTTCATTAGGTAGTATACAATAAAAAGTGCGAGTAACAGCAGTATATAGTTATAATAAGGGTTGTAGGCTGTGCTTGAAAAAAATTAATCATCAAGGCTCGTTGCGGACATTGAGAGTGGCAATAAGCAGCGACTAGCATTGAGTACTTGTATCCTTATTTAAAAAAATACATAAAGTTTCCTGTCCGTTCAGCTTATTATATAGAACGTCGGTTCAATGAACTGTATTGTAGCATAAGAGTTTTCAATGCTCTTTGTTGCTTCCTCTTTATTGTCAAGATACTTATTTCACGAAATATGGAAGTGAACTTAGGAAAGATCTCCTTTGATGTGCTAACAAAGATACTCAAATTATACTTAATCTTAGCAACCGCAGCCATTATATCGGCTTTGTACTTAATTATAAGAAGGTATTAAAATATAAATTGGTTTTCTATTTAAATCTCGAAGGGAAAGTTTAATATCAATATATTTGAATCATAGTTGTAATAGAACTATCATATATAACGCAATATAATCTATTTTGTGTCAACCTAAGCTAAACTATCTTTCTCAATTATTTTAATGATTTTCTCTTTAGTTAGATAAATTCCAATACTTTTTGAATCTGTGGTAATGTAGTAGTGTGTTATTTTTTTTATAAAGACACATGTTTCATTCGCAATTTAGAATTACTAATGCATACTTTATGCATGTACTTAATTAGAAGATTACGCCACTTAAAACTTTAAGATTAACTAAAAAAGTGAAGATTTCTTAATGTACATTCTATGTCAGTCTTCCTAAGCTCCCAGAAGACTGCAGTTGACCTGAAGCAACGGATTTGCATAGATTCCAGTACTTTGCATGCAAATGCTGCTATTTCGTTAACCAAAAACCGATACTTGCTTGCCAAAAGTAAGACTAGATGTAAAGCTTTAAATAAATAATGTTTAAGATAGAAGGAACGATAAATTTACGTCGCTTCCAGATTTGTACTAACATGAATTTATAGCTATGATCCAGAATAAGGATTTGGTAATCTCACCTTTAATGATTAATATATGTTAGTAAGATTATCCCTAAACTAAAAGTACTTATGTTAACCATTAATAGTCTGACATATTAATAATTACTTTATTTATAAAAATATTTTCATAACTGTTCAGTTACATTAAAAATTATTTATAATACATACGTAGTTGTTAAAAGCGAAGGTTTTAAAGCATTTTCTCAAAACATTTCAATAAAATTCTTCTGTTGTGGTTGTAAACTATTCTTTAGAAAGTCTGTGTACGGTTAATTTGCTACAAGGGTTTCTGTCGCAGGTGTCTACATGGGAACATTTGTTGAGCAAGACATTCGCAGATAAAAGTAACATTAAATATTGTAACTATATGCGGTACTAGAACATACGCTACAGAGATTTAATTAAAATAAAGTATGTTTTTGGTATTCGTAATATATGTGTTGCAAAAAAAAAATTGCAAAAAGTTAGATTAATGGATTAAAATTAAATCTATAAATTTATTATATTTATTTAGGTATCATAATTTAATTCACTTATATACTACTATTTCACTCTTATTTTTAGTAGGCAGCTTATAATCACCATTAATAAACCTGCAATTAGAATTTAAGTTTATAATTATATCTTTATATATATCATCATCATCATCATAATTTTAGCCGTAAGACGTTCACTGCTGGACTAAGGCCTTCCCCTTGGACCTCTATGAATACCTAGTTGGAGGTGACCTGCATCCAGCGTCTTCCCGTGACCTTTATAAGGCCTCTGTCCACTTTGTGGGTAGACGTCCCACGCATATATCATATACATGTATTGTAATTGAAATATTGCAAGATATATAGACTCCAAGGGCCAATGTCAACTTGCCTCTTTATAAGCGGCTCTTTTTAAGAGCCTTTGATATCCTCACTCAGTACTGTTTCACGCTGAGTATTCCGAGAGCTCATGGTATCTTTTCGGACAAGCCGGCCCAATTAGTGCGTCATATACTTCAGCATGGCTCTCCCACTGGTGAAAATTCAATTTCTTATATTGTTAGCATTCAAATAAATATAAAACTTATATTTTATTAATTATTTTTGTATAAATTTGACATTTCTTTTACAGTTTTAAATGTCAGATAAAAATATAATTATATTTATATATTTATAAAAAAAATTATAAATAAATAATTATTTATCTATTATCCAGTAAAAATAATACCTATCCTATTTTTAAATATATATTTTTATAATATTTGTGTTGAATTTGTTGTAATGTATTTATTATTTTATTACATATTCATCAAAATATTAATTTTGTATTTGTTAAATCAAAACAACCCGCATAAAATGCTTAATACATGAAATTACCTCGGGAAAAAGGATATAATATACATTACGTAACAGTCCAGGGGAGCAGGTGCGCTTCCCTCCTGATTTATAATTTAAATCCACCCTACCAGTTAAATGGTTAAGTCGATATGACGTGTCGCACCGAGCGATGTCCGCTGGGATGGAAACTTTAGAAATTGAATTAAAAGTTATAATTTTAAAACCGACTTAACCGCAAAGGACTTTATAAATTGTAGTATATTGTTTCTTTTTTTTCACAAGATTATAGAAGAGAAAGAATAGAGTATTTGGCATTACTCTTTCGTGAAGTACCCTGGTAGGTTTCGATCCGATCTGAATAAAATTTATAATTTATTTAATCTTTGAAAGAGCTTGACATTGGCCGGGCGAGTGTCTATTACTGTCTTACCCGTGAGAGTCATGCTGAAGCTTATGAAAACACTAACTGGGCTGATTGGTCTGAAACGATACCATGGACTCAGAGAATAAAAGCGAGAAACGGTACTTGTTTCGCAGATTAAATGAGGATATCGGAGTGTAAAAAGACGACTTCGCAATCAAAGTACAAATTGTGGCGCGGTTGTCTATGGGTGGTGGAGATATTTTATCTTGATTTTTTAAGATTTGAATAGGAAATTAGCTGTAGCTAATTCGATAAAGTACAAAAAATTTCAAGTTGCATTGTCTACAGAAATTTCTAATCAAATTAAATTTAAAGTTCTCAAATATCCTTATATTTGAGAACATTAAATTTAATTTGATTAATGTAGTAAGATAATAACTTAGTAATTAAAATTATTGTTTTAATATTTAAATGCCAATATTAATTTAACCGTGACTGATTTTTATGTTCTCTTAAAGCTTACTAATCTTTATCTAGTAGGAATTATATGGTGAGCTTAAATGTGAAAATTGAGATAATATTTTTATAAAAACACAATATTTTTGATATTTTCATCTAAGACTTTTATTAGAATCACGAAATTTCTATATTAACAGTACCAATTGTGTTGATTTTTCAAAGTAACTACGTCAAAGAAGGCAATATAATTTGTGATCAAGATACAAAGCTGATAGGGGTTATTGGGACGTAGTAAAACAGTGAATTAACTACATTTCCTTTTAAAAACTTAAATTAATATGTAAGGATATATACTTTTAATCATTTAAGTTACAGTACATATAAAAATAAATAGAAATTGCTTTAATTTTTCTTAATTGGATGTCTACCCTCGTTTATTAAATGTTAAATAAATAAAAGACTGTAACAATAAAATCTTCATTAAAGTTTATATATATTACACTACCCAACTAAATTTTACAGTCTAAATTCTTTGACATCTTTAAAAATATCTATGGTATGATTTCCATAAGGTATTTGGCGAGATCGCAATCAACAGCCATGATTTACATCCTACCACTACCTACCTACTTATGGTATTCGGAAGAGATCCTGTTTATGGTACCATTGTTCGCACCCTAAACGCTGCATGAACTCCATTGTTCTTTTTGGTATAACAAATTTCTGCAAGCTGAGTAAAACTTTTAGTCATTCATTTGATAATTAAATCTATAAAGGTAATATTTATACGTTGATGTAAAGTTGGATAACTTATTCGCCCCCACTTAGCGATTCTAATAACACAAGTTTTTCGCGTTGAGTTCACATAACATGCCCCGTTTGTCCTATAAGTGCTTGTAAGCTCAGTTTCGTGTTTCCCTAAGTCCACTATGGACGATAACAATGAAAATATAAACGTAAAAGTTTAGGCACTTAGAACTTTGTTTGCTTATTTTGGTGTCTATAGCTTATAGAATATTTAAACATCAGCTGATCCCCGTTTAATTGAATTGCCTCTGTAAACTCATGACATTAAAGCCTTACAAAGAGTTTTATTTCTAAAAAAAATAATTTACTGTTCCTTGTGATTGGTCGAATTTACAAAATGATAACGGAAATAAGTAAAATTAAAAAAAAACACTTATGTTACTGTTTAAATATTATAAGGATACAGTGTAAACTCTATATAACGACACTGAAGGGACTGTGCGTTTTGTAGCGTTATAAAGAGTTCTCGTTAAATGGAGCGAAGGAAAGGTGGATGGAAGACAAGCTAAACCAACTAAAGCCAATTGATTTCGACGCTTTAGGGAGTTTGCCGTTAAATCGAGGTACGTTACATGGAGTTTACACTGTATATGTATTAATAATAAATATATAAGTTGAGTGATTTTTTTGTTAAATTAAGTATTGATTATTACTTACGACAACATCGTTATGAGAAACATGATAAATCACTTAAAGTGAAAAGAAAACGAGAATCAGCGTTAAGTTTTGATCATATTATAGATAATTTATTGGTACGTCCTTGGAATAACTGTTTGTTAGAATATATTTTAAAAATAACTTCAGATCAGTACTTTGTTTACAACATAACACGTTTCTTTGTAAGTGTATAGTTTACAACGAAATAAAAGCATTACCTCATCGAGTTTAAACTTTTGACATGCATAAACCATAGACAAAAAGCTCGTAAAAGAGGAAAGGTTTAGTTATACGAACACTATATTGTGACTATATAAATTTGAAAGTATTTACATAATGTCACCGTAATGGGTTCAAGCTGTAAATGCCAAGCCTTGTCACTTAACTCATATCGTATCCTTCTTCAACTAAAAGCCTTTGCGTGTGTTAATAAAGGTACGGCGTGAAATGAAAAAGATAATAACAAATTATTCAGTATGATACGGCCTTAATCATAAAGGCACACATTTGTGCATCTGTTTCATTTACAAATTATGATCGAAATTATATGGATTTACATTCACGTATTATCTTATTTTTATGAGATAGGTAAGAATTATCATTTATAAACTGCTTTAATAAGTTATTTATTGTAAAAACCTTTACGTTATGACATTATTTTAACATTACTAAGTCTGATGGAAAATACACAAGCGCAATATGTTTTATATAGTTCTATTATCCACACAATGAAGTATTATATTTCCACAAAAGAACTACAATCAACTCGAATCAAAACTTGGGTCACACTTTCCCAAGGAAAAGGACCGAAGGGTACGTAATTAGGCAACATGATTTGTATGATAACGTGATTTCGTGATAGAAAACGGAAGCCCGTCCCGAGTTCCCTGATGTGTTCTGAGACGTGTCTGACGTAATTTCCTGTACGTGCCCGCGCCCTAAGGAGGGTGGACAAGGGACATTATGATTTAATCAGAAAGAGAAAGCCTCGCATTCCCCAAATCGCATTATAAGCCTATATATTTTTGGAATGAGTTAAAAATGAACTCATTACAGTTATCAATTGGCGTTACATTTTTCCCTTAAAACCATAGCAAGACTTGAATTCAGTAGTGTAAGTAATGCACTAATAAACTTTTAAATCATAAATGTCTTTTAATTTTTTTATTCTATAGCGGATAACGGAGCAGGTGGGTCACGTCTATGGTAAGAGAATACCGCCGCACATGAATAACTCTTAAGCGGAACTCTTAAGTATCGTTTCACGCTGTGTATTCTGTGAGCCCGTGGTACTTCGGATGAGGTGGCCCTATTAGTGCGTCGGCTTATGCTTACCATGGCTCTTCCACGGGTGCGACAATATTATGATACTTGCCCGGCCACTGTCAAGCTCTTCCAGAGATCGAATAAAAAATATATAAAATTATAACTGTCTGGACCGGGATCCGGACCCGATACCTCTCGCTTCATGGAACACTTTTAAAACCATTAAGTTTGAGGCTCTCTTTATTCTAAATATTCGTATCATTTATAAAAGTTTATACAAATTTAGAATAAATAAAATTTATTATATTAAATAACGAACGCCATCACAACTATTTAAATGTGGTTTTCATTGTTATTTTATATAGAGATTAGTTGAAAAATTCCATATCTCGGTTTAGATGTGGTCCCTCTCAACTAAGTTGGGTTTTCAAACTACAGTTAGTGTAATTTACTAATAATAAAATATTAGAATAAAATACGACACTATAAATACATGAAAATGGGATAAGTAGATCTTCATAAATTCAACTGAAAATTGGTTTTCAGTTGAATTGTTAACAGTTATTTGGATAACACTAGAGTCGATCAATTTATAATAGAGCATTTTCGGAATTAATTCATTTCTATTAAAATCTTCAACCTGTTATACTATATTTATTAAATTCTGTTTGAATTAAAGACATAATTTAATAAATATAGAATAACAAGTCTTTTGACTCTTTTTAGATAAAAATATTCCATTTTCCTTTCGGACAATTTGTTAAGTGTAAAGTTTCTCATAAATTAATTTTAAATCAGACACGAAAAATTATATAAACCTTCGTTAATTGTTGTAATCAAAGAGTTCTTTATAAATTAACCTTTCTCAAGGGTGCTCTTATTTCAGTATTTACGTAAAATTGAGCTTTGTGAGTAATTACAAGAGGCCCAGTCCACCACGCCGCCTTAATCACACGCCTGAGGGTACAATGCTGGGAATCTAAACTAGAACTTTAAATTACCTTATGTACATGGTTTTAGTGGAAAACTTTGATACAATATTTACTTTTATTACGTTTTTATGGTATAGCGGGCAACGGAGCAAGCAGATCATCAATATGATAAGACATCACCGTTGCCTATGGACAACTGCACCTCAATCTGTACTTTGGATATGTTGCCGGCTTTTACGCCGCTTAAGAGATGTAATTTTTAGGGTCTCCGATATCCTCACTCATTAAGCAACACAAAGTACTAGTACTATTTCATGCTGGTATTTTGTGAGCCCGTGGTATCACTTCGGACGAGCTGGCCCGATTAGAGCGTCAGCATATGCTTCAGTATAGATCTCCCACGAGATGTTATGGATTTTGATAAATGCCGCAGTTGTATTTGTATTTGATACAAAAAAAAATATTGATTCCAAATTGATTTCAGTAAATATCCAGCAGTGAAATCGTAAGAATCTTTGCCGTGCTGTGTTAACAATCATTGTAAACCGAACTGGATGCAGCGTGATTTATGAAGTTTGCTCGAAAATATACAAAGTATGTATTGTTAAAGAATGTATTTTACTATTGATGGACTGTATTTTATATTGCATAATTTTACTTAAAGCAAAAGAAGGCGGAGATAAAAGAGAATTTCCAAATATGCTACCTGTCTTTACTTAAAGAACTTTTATGTCGGTGCCATAATTTTCTCGCGGCATTTCGAGACTACCACTGCTCAGCTTCCTTTCACGATGGCGTTCCTCAACATTATTTTCCTACATAAAACTAGGACAATAAACCTTTTTTACTGTGAAAAATACAGCTTCTTTGGAATTCGCCGGGAAACTTTGTCATTATGCTTTGGCGCCTCTTGTTTCGCAAATTTTAGTAGCTGCGGACCGCTCTTGTAATGTACCGAAACTATTTCTGCTGCAGTTTTCTTGTACTCATTAAATATAACGAGATTCTTGAAAGTGTTTGTATTATGATAATAGACATCTCTTTATCTTATAATAAAAGTCAGTGAAAATTTTAAAGATTCTTTGATAAAACAATAAATAAATGCGATAACATAGGTAATATATTTATACTTATAATGTAAAACGTTAAAAAGAAATGTATTTCAAAAAATAAATGTGACCTATTTAAATTTGCAACACCCCGAGAAATTGTTGTTAAGCTGTTGACATTTGAATAAGAATAGGCTATTTCCTTGAAAGCCCTTACAAACAAGCCTAGCGAGTACCTATAATCTAGCTGAGGTTTTTAAAATAAGGCTGTTATAAGTACTTTTACTTAAACCTAAATATCCTCGTAGCTTATGGTTTATGGCTTAGGCCTTAATGGTTTTAAAAATTGTAGCATGAAGTGAAAGGTATCGGCTTCGGATCCCGACACGGACAGTTTAATTTTAGACAGTTTCAGAATTTAATTTATAATTTATTCGGTCTCTGCAAGGGCTTCACTGTGGCCGCGCAATTGTCTTAAAACTGTGGTACCCGTGGAAGAGCCATGCTGAAGCATATGCTGACGCACTAACTGGGCCGGCTCGTCCGAAGTGATACCACGGGTTCACAGAATGCTGTTGTACTGTGTTTCGCAAACTGAGTGACAAGGCCCTTAAAAATGCTTAAGTGGCTAAAAAAGCTGTGAACAGAACTAATGCGGGGACTGTTGTGCGGTTGTCCATGGGCGGCGGTGTTCTCTTACCATATAAGAGACCTGCTTCGTTGTCAGCTACACTATAAAAAAATATAATCACATTTCACTCGATACCTATATATTGGATAATAATAGATATAGATAAGTATTATATGATTTTTTGTTTATCTGAATATCTTTACAATAAAGTGAGAAAGTTGTTTATCAGTTACTAAAATAAATTAATTGCTAATTAATTGTAATTATAATTACTAATTAGTTGTTATCTAAAATAATATAGATCATTATCAAAATTTAAATTATTTCTCACATATTTATATGTATTTATTTTATTTATATTTTTTGATATTAGGGTTTAAAATAATAAATAAAAAAATAGAGTCACTATGTTCTGCTCATCAATACTAATAAAAGCTAAGGGCTTAACATTGTCGAGATAAGTAACGCGTGTATTTAAATTATTCAAGCATAAGAGGGATCAAGCTCTGGTGTCCCATTAAAATAATTAAATGAATGGCCAAAGTTATATGATTGCTAAGCCGTAGAGCGTCTGAGTAGAGTTCTCTTATTAAGTTATGTGACCCTTATTAAAATATTAATAATTTCTAAATTCATAACATGAAATACTGATAAGGGACAGAAATTAATGTTATCCCTCAAAGTTAATTCTCCAATGAGACTGTGTTTTACGTGTACTGTGGGGGAATCGTAGCAAGCCTCTGAGTAATTGACATTATGACCTCGTTTTACCCTTTTACCTTTTGTACGAGAATTTTTTGTTCTTTTATATGGCGGCAAGGAATTCCGGTGATGAGATGCGAGGTGTATTAAACAGGGTCTCGGTGTTATATTAATATTAGATGTAATATATTGTTTCATATTTATACAATTACCAATCTAAGTAATTCAATTATGTATAAAACAACTTCCGTTTGCTAAATATTTTGGTGTCAATCGTGAACATTCAATTCACGTATTGAGATGATAAAAAGTCGATTTCAAAGTTGGCAAGAAAGTTATTTGTCGCGAATTGGTACACAGTGAGACCAACGGCGTATTTACGTATTAATTAGAAAATACGAGAAAATAGTTAATTAGTTTGTACAAAGTTGGGAATTGAGATTAAAACGAAAATAGTTTGCGAGTCCGTTCTGTTTGAATATACTTTGCGATTAAGTTGTAAAGCACTCTCTAATAATGAAAATAAAAATAAAAATGGATGTTTATTCTTTTTATACCTATATAACGATGACAGTAAATTTGTAATAAAACTCTTTAAATTTGCATTTTTAAAATTTTTATATTAAATAAATACTTTATCGTGATACAATTTCAAATTGCGCTACGTTTAGTCATATATAATAAAATATTTGAAGAAAAAACATCCACCCAAAGCATTAAGATACAATACTGAAAACTTACTCGCCCTTATTACAAAACTTTAGTTCGGGCTTGTTCTTAGACGTCAAGCTTGAATAAAGTAAAAGTTTATTACAAAATTTCCATATGTTACTTATAAGGTTAAAACTGCATTGATCAGTTTAAAAATGACATTTTGTATTTAGTTTGTTGTTTAATTTAAAAAAGTAGCGTTTGTTCAACGAACAATTTATTCTTTGATATTTTTATTATATCTGATAGCTCAACAGGTTTCAAAAGGCTCCAAAATAACATCACACTTTCTTTGAAAATTACGCAATATGAACCTTAATAAGTGTTATTTTGATGTATTTAACAGTTTTAGCCACTATACGTATGTATAGACATACTACGTATGTATATGTAAAATATTCAAACATTAAAGTTTGTGTCGGGACAGTTAGAGAAAGCATCTCCTAATGTTTATATAGTTAAAATAATACTTGATAATGTGTACTTCACATGCTTCACATGTATAATTCATGCTAATATGAGCAAAATCTTGCATAATAGTTATTTTTGAAAAAAAATTAATTCAACTCAAAATGGCCTAAAGAGTAAAATATATTTTTTATTAAATAACAATAGGACTGTCATATTTTATCCAGATTGTAAACTAATAAGTGTATAAGTCTAAGATATCTGTAAAATTGATTAATTCTCTTGTGATTCTAGTTTCTAATGTGTTTTGAACAAGAATTTCATTGATGTTTTTAAAAAATTGATTCTGAAAAAATTATATAGAGTATTCTATAATAGGTACATAGAAGTAAGAGTATCAATATACATTAGCTACGAATTATTTATACTTGGTTCTAAATAAGTAGTTGGCTTTTTAAAGCGATGCCTATGAATTATTTAAATGTGTTGGTTTTATTGAATTACTAGTATTAATTTTGAAGCAAACCAATCTTTAGTTCAGTTAAAATAGATTTAGTTTGAGTTGTATTTAAGAAGGTAATTATACAATTTTTATAAAGATACAGTCTAAAATATTTTGCAAACGGTATATGAAACATATTTTTATCGTTACTCTAAAACATTTAAGAAATTTTAGAGAAACTAAATTCGTAGAAGATATAGAATATAGAAGCTAAATACAAAGGAAGCAATCCAACATATTTGTTCCTCGCATTTTGTATTCTAGCCGCATG
>DWCF01004061.1:0-17591 GCA_018230265.1 Delias oraia
ATTATTGGACTGGTCGGTACTTCTCGATAAAATGTACATTCCGAACGACTGATGGTAGATTATTACTTGAAACATTAAGGAAGGCCTATGTCCAGCAGTGGATTTAGATGGGCTGATGATGATGATGATACTTATATATATAGCTTATAGCTATTATATATACTATCCATTCATAGTAACCACAAAAAATATCCGTTTTTATTGAAATAATGGAAATGATTTAGTACTTGGCATATAAAATGAACGACATATAGGAAATAAAATAGAAGAATATGAAACTTTATATCATGCGACATCGATCACACACCTGCCACCTTGTGGGAAGCCTTCACCCCATTGAAAGGTTTCTGTGGATCAACATTCATTCCATAAACATTATTCACATATTACTTTTTTAGAATTTTATTATCTATATAATTTAATAAAGGCTTTTTCATTTCAGTTTCAATTATTTATACATACAAAAAAGTTTAAAATACAGCTCAGAGTATAGACCCACTTGCTCCGTTGTCCGCTATTTTGTAAAAAAAGTTCAGAATGTAGAAATAAACTTTGTCTGAAAATAAAGTAATAAAATGTTTATCGAGTAGATACAATAACATGACCTGGACAAATTAAACTAACAAGTAATCTTATATGAAATTAAAGAAACGTCAGTAAAAATCTATTGCTAAAATCTCTCAATTCAAACAACATAATAAAGCAGATTTAGTATTTAATTTAATATGTGCTTTTATCAATTTTCATCTCCATTACGTTATCAGTCTCTCAGCATTCAAAACATCGTGCCATTTTTTATTCTATAGCGGACAACAGAGCAGGTGGGTCTCCTATATGGTAAGAGAACATCACCTCCCATTTACCACCGCGCCACAATCCGCGCATTGGTTGTGTTACTGGCTTTTTATGGCACTTAAGCGGCATTTAAGGGTCTCCGATATTCTCACTCACACTGCGACACACAGTTCAAGTACTGCTTCACGCTGAGTATTTCGTGAGCCCATGGTATCATTTCAGACGAGCCGGTCCAATTAGTGCGTCGGCATGGCTCAGCCACGGGTGAAAATATCGTTCGTAGACATGCCAATGGCGACAAAGTTCAATTTGACACATTAATTTCTTAACAAACAGAATCTAACTATATAATTTCGTACCGTTTCAATTTTAACCTATATTTAAATAACTTCTAAATTTATTCTTGATTAATTAATTTAACGTATAATTGAGGGCAGATGGTAAGATAAAAATCCTAGCAGATGTATTGTATAGTGAAATAATGATGCGTTATAAGTATAGCCTTCGTAATTAACTGCTGGAGAAAATCTGTTGAAGTTGTTTGTAAAAGTATATTATTACTGCTTCGATATTCGAGATATTTTGATTATGATACCTAAAATTAAGACGTGTGTTACGTACATAGGAACTTTTTTAATATTTCAAAAAAAAAAAACAAAACGATTTAGATTTTTTAAATGAAATAACACATAATATTTAAAAATATGCAATAGAGTCTTAAATAGACTTAAAAGCTTTTAAGGACGTTTAATTGCATTAGATTGTGGCAACCCTCAGCTATATTCCGTATGTTCATAACTCTTATCTTTAATGGATTCCTGTGTAGATTAATGCATGCAATTCTGAATACCTGATTACCTGTCTGCATTTCAGCTCTCCTGGTAGTCGTATTTCATTTTTGATAAGGGACATAAAAGCCTATCATTCATTTGCATCAATTTATAATCTCTATAGAGGGATCTACATAGAAACAAGAATTTATAGAATTTTGAAATACAAATTACACTATTTTATGAGATATTTTTCTAATTTATCTTATTTTTATCGAGTGGACTCCGCAGACATTTGGTGATTTTTTAAATAATATTTTTCCCTATTTATAAATCATAGCCTATATTTTGTTATTCTATGTATGAGCATAACATAATTTAATTGAAATACATTCTGTAGGTTTTGCGTGAAAGAGTAATAACTTTGTTTAAAAACTACACAAGATATATTTTTGAAGATGTTGTTTTGACGATAAAGGTATTCATAATTCATACCTATAGCAGTTTAGATTGATAAGAATAAAATAATATACTAAAAATATAATAATATATATTCATAGGTAAATAATCCAATATAGTACACTGGGCAAAAAACAACAATAAATATACAACAGACGTAATTGCTGTTGCTACTTTTTTATAACTTTCATTATATAACTTTGAAAATGCTTTAAAAATATAACACAAATATTCTATAAAAATATCATATGATTAGTATATTTATTGTTATTAATAACCCAAGAAACTTTATTCAAAGAGTAGTTATTGAGAAGAGCCAGTGTTCAGTTGTTACAAACATCAAACATTGGTTTTCTCTTTAGTTACTTTAAATATAAGGGTATTTAGACACTTATTATGGAACTGAAAGACCGATATCATAGCGAAACAACGTAAATGACAATGCCCTCAAGTAAGGTCTTACAATATATCAAATTTAACTCAGCCTGACTGGCTTATTACATTGTGAAATTATTTCTTTACGATGGTATTCCCATTTGTTATTTAATAATAACAAGATTATATAAAAATATTTTTTAATTATTTGAAGCTTTTTGTAAAAGTTATTTAAAAAAATATACTTTGTTATGAAATATAAACAGCTATACTCTGTTATAGGTAGCAAAGGAATAAGCGGTCCACCGCCCAAGGTCAGCCCTAACCCTTGCTGGGAAACGGATGTGTTGGCGGCCTTCATAAAAACTAGATATATTATAAGTTTTTGCAACAAAGCTACACATAAGAGAGAGCTTACAACAGAATGTTTAAGATATTGTTTCAATTACATCAGCACATATAAATTAAGTTTTTACAGTTTAAATATATTTTTCTGAAATCATGTTTGATAATATAGTTAATTATAAAAGCGTAATTTATTTAATTATAATTTAAACCGAATGTATTCAATTTAGTTGGCAATTCAGCGTATATTTCAGAGATATTTTTTATTGGCTCAGTATACAAAATAAAGTTCACAGTTATGTAGCATTTAGCGATTGTAAATTCCAAACCGGTTTCAGTTCACCCAACAAACTTTCACAGTCAGTCCATTACTCAGAGAAAGGTCTTAAGAGAATAATTATTTAACAAAATAAACTGAAAACATTCCCAGCACGTACCAACTTTCACATATTACAGTAAAACTTATTACTTCACAAATTCGTGGCATCCTCCGTGCGTTATAATTCAACCAACTTAACAAAAGACGTGGTTACTTTAACTTACATAAATGTAAAAATATGCTTAGGAATACCTACTACCATAAGCTAAAATATATAATGAGAAAATATTCAATAAATGAATTACGAAAAACTACATATAACAATTTTAATGTTAAGATATCATCATCAGCCTATCAAGTCCACAACTGGACATAGGCCGCCCCCAAAAACGCCCACCTATTACGATCTTGAGCGATCTGGATCCAGAGGTTGCCCGCGACCTTCGTGAGATCGTCTTTCCATCGAAGGGCAGGACGTCCCACTCTGCGTTTTACGATACGCGGTTGCCACTCGAGAACCTTTCTTCCCCATCGGTTGTAGGTTTGTCATGTTTGTTTTTCTATAACTGAGCGTTTTTAAGGCGATTTAAAGGTATTTCCAAACTAATACAACCTTCGAAAAAGAGCGTACCTATCGGATATTTAATTATAATTACAGTAGCCCAACTCTTTAGGTATTTAATTGTAAAGTATAGCTATTTAAGTGATAGCATGCCTTATGAACTGTAGGATTATCCAGGGCCATGAATTCCGTACGTGTTGTAATATCTGCAGTCGCGATAAGAATTTGTACACAGTTTTAACTTATTTATCTTTGTTTAAAGTTTTATTTTTAAGTTTTCCACCGTGCCGCTCGAAATACACAGTCAGAGATGTTGTTTAGTAGCGGTATTTAGATAAATTATGCAGTCATGGTTGCGTAGCAACGATAACTACGCCACTCATGAGCAATGGAGTTTTATTATATTTAAACAAAATTTGAATTTAGTAAAATTATCTTATGGAATAAAATATAAAAAACTCACTACAATTGTATGAAGATAAATTGTATACAATTAATAGTATTATAATTTTAACTATGATACGTTACTTTGATATTATTCAAATGTTAAGGATTTTATTTAAAAAAAAAATATTTTAATTCTTAAATTTAAAGTGTTTCATTTTTGTGAGTTTTAATTAAATTCAAATTATAATGTGATTTTTATATTAATAAAATTTTATATAGAGTAGTATAAGATATTTATCGTCTTTATACTTTCCATAGGCCCGAGTAAATGTGAGGTAAAGCCGCTCAGAAAACTGCAAACGGTTGAATCGCAGACGAGTGCTAAATTATTCATGGACACCATGTATCTCTCTTAGCGCATCATTTTTCTATATAAAGAAATTTCATACGATCTGAAATATTTAAAAATTTGTCATATTGAGAGGCAATATTTGTATAGTGTAGTATGTTTGCTTGTTTGAAAGATTCCTTAATAATATTCTTAGGAAAAAAACATATACGCAGAGAAAGCGTACATCTGATACGTTCTACGTGCTACTGTATAGAAAACGATACAGATTCTGGTAAGAGTTTACCGCAGATTATCGTCACATTAAGAGATTATCGTCATTCATTCAGTGTAGGTTAAACCTGGTGTTATGGAAGACACTTCGATCGCACTGGCGCTATTAATGCGTTAGCAAATGTTTCAGCATGGCTCTCCTACAAGTAAGACAGTGTTAAAACACTCGCCCAGCCAGTATCAAGACCAAATAAATTATAAATTTTTGTTTTTCGAACCGTGGATACCTCTCGTTTCGTAGTAGCATTATAAGACAACTTAGTTATGAGGCTTTTGGCTGCCTTTTCGCGCTACACTGATAAGCGTATGACAGACGCGATTGCACGCAGCCCATATAATGTGACTTTTATATCACACGTAGTAAGACGCGGGAAATATACGAGCAAGAGTTACCCAGATCCTGTACGTGCGAGTTAAGCAGTAGGTATTTGTCAATTTTTGAAGATTTTTTTTACAGTAGTAGTACAAAGCCTTTATATAAACCATAATAGTTATTCTGATATCATACCGAGGGGTAATTTGTAAAATAATGATAAATAATAAAAGAAACATATATTTTATAGTCTTAAAACCCGTGGGAGTGGTATGCTGGAGTATATGCTGACGCACTAATTTGGCGGACTCGTGCGAAGTGATATCACGGGCTCACAGAATACTCAGCTTGACGGTAGTTGTACTGTGTTTAGCAGAGTGAGTGAGTAACGTAAGCCCTTAAAAGTGCCAAAAAAGTGCCAGTGTAAAAAAACGCCAATATATCCGCGCTTTGGTTGTGTTGCCGGCTTTTGACGCCGCTTGATTTCTAAAATTTTACGGGTGGTTTAATCTCCTATATCGTCAAGCATTCAAAACAAAATATGAGTACTAATAATTAATTCATGCTGGGTTTATGATTTAAATGATAAACCTTTTAATCAAATCGAGATTCAAATATAGATTATAACTATTGTTTATAAGACTGTTTGGCCTCGAGGCTCTTTTTTGTATTATTACATATACATGAGATATACAATGAAGCATATTTACATATACAATAAAACGATTCTCAATTTGCGAAGTTAAAAAATCAGCCACCCATTCTTGAGGCAATTTGAGAAATTCATAAGCTATTGAAGCAATCCGCACCGAATGCATAAAGCATTCATTCGGAGCAAAATCCATTCACCGTAAGCGAATCGCTATTAACTCGGAATACAAGTTTCGAGCTTAATTTTGAGTCGCATATTCTAGCTCATATGCAAATGGTGAATTTATGGTCGCATCGCGTCCTGCCGCTCGCCACCTATAAATCCCACCAATAAAATGTTTTATACGCAACAAAATTTCAGCTTTTAACATCGTGACAAAATTTAAGAGCACTCTTGTGATCGTTATGGACGATTTTCTGTTGAATTGCCCTATTCGTGTCGGATCAGATGTACTGGGAGGAATAATTGCTTGGGGACTGCTTACATTTATTCGTGCGAGGACTTGCTTCCATTCGTGCGATTATATATTTATGTGCGATTGAATTCCGTTACTCTACGTTTAAACTGTATTCATCCAAATGATTTCAAGAAGGCAGAAAAGTACCTACATCTTCGAATGCCAACCGAATAAAGGCTTTTATATTTTATTTACAATTGTAATTTGTGTTGGAATTAAATTGTAATTATAGTAAAAAATAAGTACTTACAATATGATTGTATAATTGTACATGCCATACTAAATTTTAGCATCTAATATTTATTTAATATAATTTAATTATGTTTTTCAGATGTGAAGTCTTTAAAAATAAAATCTAATTATCTATGATTCAGTAATTTGAGAGTTATTGCCTTAATTATATTAATTGAATAGGATTATTTGTATGTGTGTGTGATCCGATCGAATGCATAAATTCCCCACGCAGCATTGTAACAGTTTATTCAGAGCTGCGACTATTTTGGGCAAACGATTTTGATTGAATTAACTGGCGTGGAACGTTCTCGATAAATGAACTTAATTAGGAGTTCTACATTAGCTATTGTTACTTCATTTGCATTTATAACGAACGCGTTAATACACGCTAAGATTGCAAGAAGCGTTTGTTTGAAAATTCAGTATGTAGTCAATAGGTGTGTGTATTCTTGAAATATGAACCACTTTTAAGATGTTTTGATTTATGAGGCCAAACAGATCTATTTATTGATGATTTTAAATTATAATAATTGTATTTTATGTAGTTGTTAATTTTATTGTTTTAATAAAGTAAGAATATACATTCAATTTTCACCCATGGGAGAACCATGCTGAACTGGGCCGGCTCGCCCGAATACTCAACGTGAATCGCTACTTTTAGTGTGTTTCGTATTGTGAGTGAAGATATCGCCCCTTAAAAATGACGCTTAAGTGGCGTAAAAAGTCGGCAACACAACCAATACGCAGACTATGTCCCGGTTGTCCATGGGCGGCGGTGTCATCTTATCATGTAGGAGACTATATGATACTATCGCTATACTATATAAAAACGCATTGATTATTATTACAGTTAAGTATAACACAAGATTATGTCCAGCACCCGTAGCAAATTTATAATACATATCATAAGTAATATGGTATAAGGGAAGTCCTAAGAAAATATGTAGTAGACAGCAAAGCATACATCTTTAAATTGAATTTCCTATATTGGATCGTTTGAAATTGATTTAGTATCACAGTGTTACCTTCAGTTGTGTAGAATAAAGTCAAAAATAGTATTTTTATGGGTCTGCATTCATCATCATTTCAGCCGTACGACGTCCACCGCTGGACATAGGCCTCCCCTTTGGACTTCCATGCATACCTGTCGGATACGACCTGCATCCAGCGTCTTCAGGTCTGCATTATCTCCTATTAATTTCACTTAGAGTAAATCTAGTATAAAGTTTTAAATACTTTAAAAAGGCGTCGTGTAAACTACTTTTAGTGTGTAAACTATCTATAAATATACTTAAAGTATATATATATTTTTTATTCTATAGCGGAAAACGGAGAAGGTGGGTCTCCGATATAGTATGCCCATGATAAACCGCGCCACAGTCCGCGCATTGGATATGTTGCCAGCTTTTTACGCCGCTTAAACGGCAATTTTAAGAACTCCCAACACAATACAAGTACCGTTTCACGCTGAGTATTCTGTGAGTCTATGTTATCACTTTGGAAGAGCCGTCTTAATTAGTGCGTCAGCATATGTGTCAGCATGGCTCTCCCACGGGAGTGACAGTATTAAGATACTCGCCCGACCATTTAAACCCCTCCAGAGACCTTAAAATATAATTGTCCGGACTGGGAATTGAATCTGATACCTCTCGTTTCATGGTACACTTTTAATACCATTAAGCTACGAGGCTCTCAAAATATTAATTTGAATTATTGTTTAATATGATATATTACCATAACGATTCAAAGAACATCGATCAGCAAGCGTCAACGCAGTTAGGTCAGGTCAGTGTATAGATAAAAATTTATTGTTATTCTATCCGGCCGTCAATTTTTTCGTAGTATGAAACTCAGTAACCAGATGAGAAAGGGCGTATGATTAGTACTACCCGAGCGGAGACTTTTTGAAATTTCAGCAATTTAACTCACAGTGATTTTAGGTAAGTACGGCGGTCGTTTATTTTTGAATCTTTGAAAAAATCCTACCTTTCATATTTATTTAGCGCTGGCCTTCATACCTTATCTATCACCGTTTTGACGAGAAAGTGAAAAAAAATCTTCTATTCTAATATACATATATATTATATTCTATTCTAATAATATATGTATAATAGTAATGGTACTGTTTAAATAATAATACGTTATTTTAATTCAATACGCCTATAATTAAATTTTACTTTTTAAGTAGCCAAAAAGCGAAATAAACGGATTTAAAGCTCAATTAATTATGGAGTTGTATTGAGTTGAATTAATTGAATGTGAGGTCTATTTACCGTTATACAATCGTTGTGTTAATCGATATGCTTGTATGTTTGTACAGCCGAAACTAATAGGCTTTGATGGAGTCGCTATAATTGGAATCTTAAATAATTTACTGAGTTTAAATGACAGGTAACGCACTGAAAACTAATATAAATCGACAGTGCTACGTATTTTACAAATAGTTAGAAGAATGATATATAACGAAATTTAAGTGGTAATTTTAATTTTAATTCAATTGACTATAGTTTACTGTTGTCCTCATAGATAAGGCACCAAAAAAATAAAATTATTTTGTATTTCTTCACCAGATCTATCAAAATTCATAAAATTTCCGCCTTATTCAAACCATTTTGAGCCAATTTAATTAGGAATGTTTACTGACGATTCTATCATCGACCGGAATCTCTAAACAGATTCAGGCTCTTACATTTTATGATAACAGTTCTTATTTTTTAAGAGTCATAATTTAGAGCACGTGATCATTGTGTCATGATTTTAAAGCAACGTCAAAACAATTTGAGGTATAAATAATATGAGCTATTGAGGCTTACCAAATGGGATCACGCTAAATCACTTTGATGAATAGAATGCAATTGCATCTATCAGTTTCTAGTTTTGTACACCCGAAACTAGTCAGATTCGGTAGTATCCAACAATATTTAGGCTATTTTGACGCACGTCGATTTTGAAATATTTGCGAGATAACCTTATTCATTAAATTTATGCATATATCTTTTCCATTCTACTTATCTATAAAAAAATAAATAAATAAAAATAATCTTCAAAATGTATGTACATGCAGAACTTTTGTACGACTGCACCAAACTTGATAATTCTTTTAACATGCGTTGGTAAGAACTAAGGACAAAGTATGTGCGAATAAAATTATTAAAAAATGTAATATAAAGCTGCTGAATTGATTTTAATGAATTTTTGTGTATACATTTATACATTCATTTTGTGTATGTATTCATTCGAAGTATTTAACTTTTTTTGTAACTTGTAATTTGATATAATATGTATATAATGTCTATATTTAAAAGAAAGTCGTCTTAGTTACACTACTTATAAATGAAGAACGACTCAACTGATTTGTTTAAAAATTGGTGAAGAGGTAGCTTAGATCCAGGAGAATGACTTAACCATTTAAGATTAATATTTAATAATAACATTATACTTACAACAACTAATTAATTATATAACACAAAAATATGAAATGATGAGTTTTTGTATATCTTTAATTTTTTCAAAAGTTTGTGTAAGTAGAGCGTTTGTATAGAGCCTAAGTTGGCATGTGTGACGCAATCCGGAAAATTAAAACGAAGCGGCTTGAAATTGCTTTACACTTATTATCTCACGGCTGTAAGTTTTAACGATTATAACACATTATGGATATGGTTTTTGTTTGTTCAATCAACCATGCCACGGCAGATGTAAATATTTGCTATGCGTAATGTTTCAAATATTAATTGTGCTCATACATACTCGACAAAATCTGAGTGGTCGGGTTTTTATGGGCACTGCGGTCTTCGGAAGACTGCCCGAGACGGTAAAGAATGCAGCATCTACCCCAATATTTTAATGCCGGTGATCTACAGACGACCTCCACACTGTAGAAGTTTTTTAGTTGTTTCCAACTTAATGTAGAATAAATATACATATTCATTTCCCATTTCCTTAAATTTTTACTTACTTACTGAAAAATACTTTATAGTTGTATATTGTATATTATCAATATCAGTTGACTAATTACATTTCATATTATGTACAATAAAATACATTTATTCATAACAAAAAAATTTCATGTCATTACATTTATTTATATTAATTATATATATTTATTTATTGTAGAATATATATATATATATAAATCAATGCCACTTTTCGTTGTATTTTTAAAAATAAAAAACGGCCTGACCTATCGAAAACAATTTTTATGCTATTTAGCGCATACCCTAAATACCTTTAGTTCCATTTGTGTATGGGCTGTTCAATAACGCTAAGCTTTGGGACCGGTTGTTAGAATTAGGACCATGTCGCTATTTGCAAATATAACTTAAGACAGGGCCAGCACTTTTTCCTTAATTCATTTTACCTTTGCGAATATTTCTTTAATGAATATAAAGTATTTTATTAAACAAGTTCTATAGATTCTAAATAAGTAAATAAACACATTAATTGGAGTGATGATTGGCTATAGATTATTCATATTAGTTTTACGTTCGGTTTAATTAGTAAGTACCATTTAACTTATGTTTTTTACGAATTAAATATAACTTTAATATGAAGAATAATAATAATAAATTTAATAAGACAACTTTATACAGGAGGCCGGAATACGCTGGATGCAGGTCGCCTCCGAGAGGTATTCATGGAAATCCAAGGGGGAAGCCTACGTCCAGCAGTGGACGTCTTACGGCTGAAATGATGATGAAGACTATTAACCGACACATAATATACATTAATATTATTATACAAGGTGTCTCAACAGAAAGCTTATAAGTTTATATTTAGTAAATCGATAAAAGAATTTGGTTGTATATAGAAAAAATTGTTTATTCATTATTAAACTGCATAATTTAGGAATTTTTATACGATTAGTTTTATACTATTGTATTGTCTTCATAACCTAGCCTCTGAGTTTATGCTACAAACTTTATGTTACATATATCATATACAGATTGTTGGGTATGCGTGATACAACAATGCATTTTTAATCTCATGTATTTATGTCTTCTGTACGTCTAGTCAAATCAATTAATATTTTAAGAAGATTTGTATAAGTTATGCGATTATATTTACTATAATTTACTATTTCACTGATTTTTTTCGAAATACACAGATTACAAGCAAGAGTAAATAAAAATGATTAAGCTGTTCTTATTTTATTGTACAGTAACCTGGCTTTTTTACATCGTAATGTAAGAACGTAATATTATTGTAATAAAGAGCTTAACATAATTCTCAGAAATGCTTCATAAAGTAGCCTCTTACCTACGAGTTATAAATATCTATTGAAAACTTATTTAGATAAAGTACATACTATTAATATTTACTATTATATAATAATTATACTATATACTATACTACTATAATTTTACTATTAATATTATTAATTGAAATAATAGGGAGTTTTAAGGAAAATTTTAAATAAAAATATATATATCTGTGAAACGGTACTTGTACTGTGTTTTGCAGAGTGAGTGGTGTTATCAGAGGATCTTAAAAGGTACCGCTTAAATGGCGAAAAACCGGCAACACAACCAATGCGCGGAATGTGACGCGGTTGTCCATAAGCGGTGTTCTCTTACCACATAGGAGACCCACCTGCTCCGTTGCTCGCTATACTATAAATAAAAGCTTTTAAGAACAATTTCAACGTGAAACTGGAATTGAAGATTTTAATTACAGTAAAACGTTTTTAATGGCGAGCGTGATTAGAGGACAAAATTAGAATGTAATAAAGCTCATTCGGAGAAACGACGCGAATTAACGATTATTGTTAACAATTAACTACGGCTAATTGATGTTATTTTGGAATGGTTTAACGAACCGAGATTAAGAGGTTCTCGACTCAATCAAGAAAACACTGTTTTTCTTACAAAATGCTGTTAATTCTGACTATATAAGAATTGTCACGCGATATTATAGTATTATAAAATTAAATTCTTTGTATTTTTTCAGATAAGGACGTATTTTCATACAAAAGAAACTATTGTTTCGAGTTTAGATACAATATATATATATATATATATATATATATAATTTTGGAATGGTTTCCTAAATTTTATAATAAATTATGGTGGTTCTTCTTAACAGTGATGTATGGAGATTGAAAGGGGAGGCCTATGTCCTGCAGTGGACGTCTTACAACTAAAATGATGATGATTATGGAAAACCATATCTTTGTAACATAGATTTATTATATTTAGTCTATAACATACTTTTGAGAGACGTTTTAAGCATAAAAAAGTAAATTATGTCTTATGTTTGTCATAAATCCGTCGGTAATTAACTTATTCGGATTTTATTTACGTCACATCGAGATCGTAGCTGAAAGAGGTGAAGCACTTATTTGAAATAAACGTAGTTTAATGAACCACTTTTTCTGTTGATTAACAAGTGGAATTAGTAAGCGGAACATTCAAAATAAATGAAAAGTTTCATCCCTAGCGAGGATTATAGTTTTCCCAGTTTTCCAGCTTTCCATATCTCAGCGATTATTAGCACACCATGTAGATTCGTTAATGTTACTAATGAAACGCGGAAATATTTCAATCTCACAGGAAATTATTTAAATGTTGCATATCTACGCTGCTTAGAAAACTACACGTATTTTTTACTACATACTCTTCCATTTTATATAGTACAACCAATGTCCTGTTGTTTCTAGTTAATACTCTAGTATTGTGCATAAAGTTGCTTAAGTTATAAAACTCTTGAAAAAAGGTTTTTATGATATTATTATGCTATCTACAGGTACAAGATTCTGATATTATTATTTATTTAGTAAAATCTCAATTATTTAACACTAGCTTTTGTTTACAGCAAGTCGTCGAGAGATTATTGATAACTAATTAAAAAATGGATTTGTTTATATATTATTATTAATTATAGATATTCTTATGTGTGCTCTGTTAAAGTAAACTCCAGTTGTGTAATAAACAAAAAGTAATAGATATTATCTTTTAATATTTTTCCAGTTATATATCTCCCATTTACATACATATATCCCGAATCCCAAAAAAATACTAAAAAATTGAGGATAAATAGAAAATTTATATTTTTATACGTGTAATTGCAATTTATTTTGTGTAACCTAATTACGTTTGTGATACGTGCAGTTTCAACGATATGGTTTATTGACTGAAAAAAACCGGATTTTCTAATAATTCAGAAAGGAAATTCATCTGTCCATTGACATTAACAAATTTGATAAAAAATATACTTAATATAAGAAATTTACATTGAATAAAATAATATTCCTTGGACGAAAATCACTCGGCAACTGTTTTACTTCCTTCAATATACGAAGAGTGGTTCTACGTATCGTGCTACGTTAGAGCTACGAGTTCTACGCTGACTACGAAAATATTCACACCCTCCTTAGCCACACAAAGCGGAAACGTAATATTTTCTTACATTTTTCACACAAGTTCAGCGAAACCTAAATTTCTATTCGGGTCAGTGGAGATGTAAAATTAGTTTTTAGAAAGTTTTCAAGATTTTACATTGAAATAGATAGTAAAATATAAAGACAAGTTTTTGCACCCGTGGGGGAGCTTTGCATGATGCACTTATTGATACCACAAGCAAACAAGAAACTGAAATGATACCAAAAGCTCACAGAATATACAGCGTGAAACGGTACTTGTAGTGTGTTTCGCAGAGTGAGTGAGGATATCGGAGGCCCTTAAAAGTGCCGCTTAACAAGAGCCGGCAACACAACTAATGCGCGGCTTTGTAGCGCAGTTGACCATAGGCGACGGTGTTCTTTTACTATTAGTAGGCCCTTTTGTTCCGTTGTTCGTTAAAGAATAAAAAAGGGTAAATACATTTAATTTAATATATTCATAAATTATTGTGATTTTCATATAAATAGCTTTAATTATAATAACTAGTGCGATAACATGTTAGACCGGACCCGTTAAGGAACTAAATACGGGTGTTTATGGAAATCGCATAAAAAATTTACATTTAATTCCCGATTAGATAGAATCTCTTCCTAGTTTGTGTCACTAACATGAATTTATGAGGTCGTTTCGTTAATTTATTACTTTATATTAAGAGACCTAGGGGTTGTCCTTTATCGACGACACAGGGGGCTTTAATATGAAAATATTTCTATAAAATGTTTATCTAAGTTATATGGCACTCTCGGAATACTCAACGTGAAACGGTACTCTTGTACTGTGTTTCGCAGAGTGAGTGAGGATATCGGAGGCTCTGAAAAATGCCGTAAAAAGCTGGTAATACAACCAATGCGGGGACTGTCGCGCGATTGTCCATTGGCGGCGATATTCTCTTACCATATTTGAGACCAACCTACTCCGTTGTCTGCTATAGAATAAAAAAAAGCTAAGTGACTTCATGACACGCCAATTGAGTTAGTTTAAAATTAAGTGATAAAATTATAAATTAAATAATTTAATATTAATACAAAAAAATATATATTTCATAATAAAAAAATATATATTTTATAACTGTATTGTATTATTTGTAACCGGGACACTTATATAAAGATCAATCCTTCTGTATAATTTTCTATTTGAGAGTATTTATTCAATTGACGCGGTCACTCATGATGGGCCTGATGGAGAAGCTTAGAGATGCTCAGCAAGTTATGGAGAGGGCAATGCTCGGAGTCTCGCTGCAAAATAAAATCAGAAACTAGGTTATACACAGAAGAAACGGTTATAGGCAAAGTAACTGACATTGCCCGCCGTATTAGTAAGTTGAAGTGGTATTGGGCTGGCCACATTGCTCGATGAATTAATAACCTATGGGAAAGAAAGATTCTCAAATGGCGACCACGTACCGGGAAACGCGAAGTGAGACGTCCCGCGAAGCGATGGAAAAACCATCTCATTAAGGTCGCGAACATATCGCGAACGAACCGCTGTGTCCATATCGCTCAAGATCGCAATGGGCGTCTTTGGCGGTGGCCTATGTCTAGCAGTAGACTTCAATAGGCTGTTGATGATGATTCAATTAAAAAAGTTATATCAATTGCGTATAAATGAAATAGCATGAAAGTCCTAAGCAACTTTCGAGAATGTCAACTAATTCACTTAACTTTTTAATAAACACTAAATAAACTGAACACGTCCCACAACAAACGTATTTGCAAAGTTTAGCCGTTAACGAAACAACTTATAACTTATTCACTGTATAGATGGTACCTCAGGCACAGTTGTTTATAACAGTTGGAAACTTAGAATCATCTCTATATCGTTGAAAAAACTCATCTCGGCTCGTATGTTATGATATCACGGACTTACATAATACCAGCGTCAAATAGTACTTCTACCTGTGTTTCGCTGCATGAGTGAGGATATCGGAGACTTTTGAAATTATAGCACTTATGCCGTACAAAAAGCCAACAAAACAACTAAAGCGCGGATTGTGGTATTGCCCATGGTAATCTTTTACCATAGACGAGACCCAAATGCTCCGTTTCCCGCTATATTATATATTTTTTTAACTAACGTAATATTGTTAAATTCATCATATAAAGTGCTGGTAATCGTTCCAGGTGATTTGGTTGAAAACCTCATGTCACGGAATAATTATTCGCTTCAGTGATGTCTTGTAGGTAGTTTGTGATTATTAACAAATTGAAAAAAATGTAAAATGTTAACCAATTTATATTTTTAACATCAATTTAATAAACCAAAGTGCTCATAATTTTTATAGAATAGTCTTTATTTAGTATCGCTATTTTTATATTTTAAGTCTATGTTAGTGAAATTATTACTAACTTGTAAGGCTAGCTAAAAATATATAGTTATATAGAAAGTTTAAATTTATTTAGCTTAATGCGTGAACGCAACGAATCAGAGTAGCTCGGGAGATATGCCAATTGGTAACCTGGCTGGGAATTCAATTGGAGCAAGAATTAAAGACACAAGATATCTATCAGAGGCTTGGCTTTATAAATCAGGCAATGGAGCGTTTTTCATCGTTTACCAACATCTTGTTTTCGGATTAAGCACATTTTCATCTTAATGGACATGTAAACAGAATTGCCGGTACTAGGGTGCATCAAATACGAAACGTTAAGCATCAGAAAAAGACGACCTCATAAAGGTCACCGGGTGCAGGTCGTCTACGACAGGTGTGTATTGTGGTCCGAAGGGAGGCCTATGTCCAGAAGTAGATGTCTTACTGCTGAAATCATGATGACGATGAAGCATCAGAAAACCCTCCATTCACCTAAAGTGAACGTATGGGCTGCGATGTCGGCCCGAGGAATTATCGTCAGCCTAATCAGCATCGAAATGGCAGCCATCTTTGACTCCACCTTCCAAGCCGTCATATGTAATTTTAATGCTCAATCAAATAATTGTCACGAAGAGTCTAAATTTGGACAATATTGTTTTTAGGAAATAAATTCTCGTCCCACTCTGCGATTTCCGGTACGCGGTCACCACTCGAGAACCTTTCTTCCCGATCGGTTGTCGGTTCGTCAAGCGATGTGGCCAGTCCATTGCCAATACAACTTACTAATGCGACGGGCAAGTGTACAGTAATAAGTTTATATTGAATTCTAAAATAATAAACACTTAAATATAGTCAAAAAAACGCATGATAAACAAACTGGTTTTGTTTTCTCAAATAGTATTCTGTGCTACGCTTCGGCAATACCCCAGCCTTTTTCCTTGAATTATTGAATAACTAGAATCGTAGGGCACTCTTCAATTAATATTAAAACGCTGTTCAGAATATGTAAAGGCCAAAATCGTCTAGAAAATTTGACTTTACCATGACGATAAGAATTATTTCATATTATACGGATTCCATTGTTTTTTATATCATTTTACAGTATACATTAAAGATAGCGCCATGAATTTCTTAAACAAAATCCTATTTTTTGGTTTCAGAACGTGTTAATTAATTTCCATATTTTCTAATAAAACAATTGAATTGTTTCTGGGTACAGTATAAACACTAGTTTCATAGAATATTGCTATTAAATCTTTACATATGAAATTAGCGTATTATCTTAATGGCTACTTTGATTTCAAATATCTCCTATATAATTCATAAATTTGCTCCTATATTTTCTTTGCGTCAATCAGTTTATTTGTTAATTTTGCGTGCAATATATACTACTTCATGCAATATATCGAGTTATTGATAGATATGGTGTAATAAATTAAAATATATTGCATTTTTTGTTTTGTATTGGGTTGAAAAAGCTTGAAAAGTACACAATAATAGGTACAAAACATAAAAACGCAATACCTACGATCTATTTATTTCGATTTTCAAATATTAAAAAACGGTGGAAGCAAAGTTATACACCTATGTATATAT
>DWCF01004062.1:0-17590 GCA_018230265.1 Delias oraia
AGAGTCACTCAGCGAGCTATGGAGAGGGCAATGCTCGGAGTCTCGCTGCGAGATAAAATCAGAAATGAGGTTATCCGTAGCCGAACCAAAGTAACCGACATTGCCCGCCGTATTAGTAAGTTGAAGTGGCATTGGTCTGGCCACATCGCTCGACGAATCGAGAACCGATGGGGAAGAAAGGTTCTCGAGTGGTGACCGCGTACCACGCGATAGAAAGACGATCTCACGAAGGTCGCGGGCAACCGCTGGACCCAGATCGCTCAAGATCGTAACAGGTGGGTCTTTGGGGGAGACCTATCCAGCAGTGGACTTGAATAGGCTGATGATGATGATGATGTGACAAAAAAAAGTTGTGATTATCAAACATTATATTCGAAGAAAAGTTGTACTTGGAAAGCTCTCGTGGGTTTAGATTTTTTTAGATAAATCTTATTATTTTTTTATTATAAAGAAACCACTTATAATGGAGATTTACGAATGTTTTTTTCTATAGAGACGGTCCTCGGCCCATCCATGGACACCAGCCCTTGCAGGGTCAGGGGTGCGTTGCAGGACTTTAAGGTAGATTTTTTCGAAAGTCCCCAAGTCGTCGTTTTCAATTCAAAGATTTATTTCTCATAGGAAAACCAACTACTTATTAGCATCTTAAAACTTGAAATTACTATTCAAGAACATGCCGCGATCTGAGAAACGTAATCTGAGCCAACGAACAAAACAGTATAAGCGAATTGAGAACCTTTCAAAGGTCATCTTAAAAGGAAGCTATATCTTAAAAGAACGGCATGGCAAACAGATTTTATCTGAGCGTATTCAGCGAGAGCGATGAGAGATACCCTTGGAAATGCAAAGAACGTGCGCGCCGGGTTCTAGAGACACGTTAAGCAAGGTTTGAGGCTTGTAATAACGTTTTCATTTGTGCTCACGCTACAATAAACAACTCACGTCCTTCGCCTTCAGACAAAGACTCGCTCGTGAATTATGTACGTGTTAAAAGTAAACTGAAAGTACCGTTGCTTTGCCGTTATTATAAATCATTGTTTATGCTTTCCGTTTGTTCGCGTGAATTAACTACTTGCAATCGCAAAGTTTGATGCTCTAAAAATTTCATAGCGATTTATTTAGCGAATTTAGTGAGTACGGGCATTTTCAATTTCGCACGTGTACAATAATTTCAAATTATCAAAAAACTTTTTCATATTACATTCTGTCGGGTGCAAAATATTGTTAGAAAGTTGAATAAGGTGAAAATGAGTCTTAAATTGGTACAGAATTTGCGAATGGGACGAGGAAGTAATGATCTTACTAATTTTCAGCAATCTCAAAGTTTATACAGTGTCTATAATCACAATCAAACGGTCGTTTACGGCGTGATGGGTCGGTGATAGGGTGTGGTCGCGTGTACCAAGCCCGTTAAACTAGCGCTATACCACTCTACAAACATCGATTCTACATTTTCAATTTTCCTCAAATCGTTTTAGTGTACAGGTATTCCGAAAACCTATTCAAAAATCCGATTGAAATTTCTTTACACTGGAACCGTTCTTTTACCAATTTGTAAATATGTAATTGAATGTCTATATAATAAACTAACACAATAATGTAAAACCATTAAGTTAACGTTCGTAGATCAATGTTAAAATTTATTTAGATTAATTATATGATTACTTTTTAAAATTAATTATAAGTAAGTGAGATATTTATTTATAAAAAAAAGTCAACGAAAGAAAGAAAAACTCAATTGATTTCGCTGTAAACTGATGGAAAGGTAGAACCAGGAGAAAGACATATAATACTTTATATCCGAATATAAAATTGGACAGTTTTGTTTTAGTGTATCTGTTTTTCGGATTTAGTGGGCCTGTAATCTCTTCTGTGGGAGAGCCTTGCTAAAGCATATGTTGACGCACAAATTGGGCCGGCTCGTCCGAAGTGATACCACGAGTTCACAGAATACTCAGCGTGAAACGGTTCTTGTACTGTGTTACGCTGAGTGAGTGAGGATATTGGGGGCATTGAAATTATACCGTTAAAGGCGTGTAAAAACGAACAAAAGCGAGGAATGTGGCGCGATTGTCCGTGGGCGGCTTACCATAAAGAAGGCTTCACATTGGCTCTGTTGCTGACTATACTAAAAAATATGTGCTAATATAGGTTTATAACTAATACAAGGCACTTGTTTTACAAATGCAAACTTTGCTCATATAGTTGCACGGCCTGAGGCGTCTGATGCAAGGTGACGCTCGGCACCCGAAGGCACCCCTCGGGAACAACTTCCGCCCACCACAGCCTCTACACCATCGGGCTGTGAGGACCAACATTGACTTTGACTTGAACAAGGTATGCCAAAATATATAAATTATATAGCATTAATCTAAAGACATAAACAAAGCTTTTTTAAATGTATCGGGGATGACTCGCTAAATGTATTTTTTACATATAAATGTACAAAACATACATATTATTCTTTATAAAACCAATGACCAATGCAAATATTTGTATGTGTGTGGTTGTGTATTCTATGATATTTCGCCAATGTGTTTGAAATGAGATATGAACTCAAATGCATTATCTCATACCTAAAGTTTGCTTTTTAGAAACAACAGTACATAGTTAAAAAAACAATAGTAAATATTAAGAATAAGAAAATTAGGTAATCATAAAAGGGCAGTGATTCGCTTTATGCCAAAATTCTGGCAATCGACTTAGGCTCTCCTAGGATAAGCAGTCCTCTACCCACCATTAGCCCTTGCACAATATCCTCTTCTTTGAAGGTCCCCAAGACTATTGCGTTGGAACGCAAGATTTCCATTGCCCCTTATAAGAATGCAATATTTGTTATTTTTAATAATTTACGTAATTAAATATTTTTTTTCACTTTTCAGTATCCCGGCAAAACGTGCCCTAGTATGAACAGAAATATGCATTATAAAGGTAATTTATTCTATGGTAATTTTTATTATTCAAATATTTCAAAAATAATTTAAAATTATTTATATGGGTTAATTTTAATAAATGGTCTTTTATTTAACCCAGATATTACACTAAAGTTGCATTTTCCTACTCGTAAGACTACTAAAATACAAATTAATTAATTTTTTTATTAAATTAATTTTAATTCTCAAATGGGCGGTTTTGTATCTCATCATATTTTTTTATGGTATAGCAAATAATGGAACAGGCGAGTTTCTGGTAAGAGATCACAAACTGCGCCACAATCTTTGCTATGGTTATGTTGCCGGCTTTTTACGCCGCTTAAGCGTTCTAATTTGAAATGCCTAATTGGTAATATTTATTATTAAATATTATTAATACATCTTCAATTAAATTATATTCTGTATAATTTGTACTAACATGTGCTTTTTATTTTAGCAAAAACTTGGACGCAATATTAAACGCCACACTAACTAGTTTTTAAATTGTAGAAGACTTTACCTATTACATCTAAGACTTTGTATATATTTTGTACAGTTAAAACCTGCTTATGATAGAATTATTTGTAACAAAATGTATTATAAAAAGTTGTACTTACTACATTCACAAATGATATTGTAAATCTGTAGCCGAACTAGTCTTGTATATAGTATTCCTGGATTTGATTTCTTGTGAATTAACATTTAGATGTGTATAGCACAGATGGAAGGAGCATTCCGTAAAGAAAATAGTGTATCATAAAGAAATGTCTTCTCTATATTACAATCGTAGAAATGGACATAATATTTTAGATTTAGTACAATATAATTATTGGATTTTTCATTTATATGAATTATAATGTAACGGCCTGTCATGATAGGATTCATATTTTCGGATAGGTTATTCAGATTGCGCGTTGTCTATGATAGTTATAAAAACAAAATATTTAACAAGAACTCGATATCGTTTTGTAATTCATAATGCAACCAACTTTGTAATGTTAGATATTAAGACCGCATATTAGCAAAATTGAAATGAATTTAGAAAGTCATATCATAATTAGTGAATTAATTTAAGATGTACTTAAAATTTGTTTTATAGTTAAATATTTATTAATATCGTTACCATGTAATACCGGCTTCAAAAGGAAACTGTATTGATTTGATTAAATGATAACTACTATTGCATTATTTTCATTTTTATGGTAATGAAGCAGACGTGTATCCTTTGTAATAAGAGATCACCGCTGCCCATGAATTACCACTGCACAATTTGCATTTTTGCTTTTTATGATATAGCAAATAACGGAACAGGCGAATTTCTGGTAAGAGATCACCAACTGCGCCACATTCTTTGCTTTGGTTATGCTTCCGGTTTTTTACCCCGCTTAAGTGGCATAATTTCAAGGGCTACCAATATTAGTGAGTGAGAATAGTCACTTAGCGAAACACAGTATAAGTACTGCTTCTTGTTGAGACTTCTGTAAGCCCGTGGTATCATGGACAAGCTGGCCCAATTTAAGCGTAAAACTACAAAATACCTTTTCACGCTAAGAATTTTGTGAGCCCGTGGTATCACTTCGGGCAAGGTGGCCCAATTGCGTGTAAAACTACAAAATATGGTTTCACGCTGAGTATACCTGTGGGATACCACAGGTTCTCAGAAGTGATAACTTCTGCTTAAGTTATCACTTCGGACGAGCCAGCTCAATTTGTGCGTAAAACTACAAGATTGTAATGTTTCTGAGTGTAAAAACTATGTCAGATATTTTGCAAGTAAAGGTTTTTATTAACCTTAACGGTTTTTCGTCGCACCGGAGCGGAACACTCTTAGTGTTCTTTCCACTTGTGTTTGAATAAAAAGCTCATTTGGATTCTATGTGAATCGAAATTGTTCCGCTTTTCGCTGTAGTAACTTAATTTAATCGAGTTCTATCATGATGTCTTTGGGATTAGATATCAGAAAATTGCTGTCTCGCTGACTGAATTACTTTTTACGGTTATATTATCCGTATTTCTATATTTTCGATTAAGGTAGATATCAATTAATTGGCCAGACTGCTGAGAACGCTTAGATTAATACCACATTGAACGATGCTAGTTCGACGTTATTATAAAAATATGATCTTTATACTATAAAGTTATGAAATATAATGAGCTCCTTTGAAGAATCCATACTTTTGATATTGCGTATCTTTTTTAGCCTAACGACTATGTGGGGCTTTACTTTTAGTGGAAATTAAATCCATAACAGTTTTGTTATAGTTATAAATCATTAAAAGTATAAAAATGACTTATATAAAATTAAATATGTAAAAAGATGTATAGAATAAATATGTTAAAAAGGTTTTTTATTAAAACTAATTACATTTTAATTTATTTTGTAATAGTATATATACATAGATTATAAAATTAATTCATCATGAAGAATTGAATGGTATTACATATTTCCTTTAAAAATAAATTTCGAGTCTTGGAATTGAAAAGTTATCGACTAAACATTAACAAGCAGTTGTTTATAGAAAAAACTAAGGTAATAAACTTCTAATTAAGATCTATAAATCGCTCGATTTTCCACGCCGGAAAACTCGACCCCGCGTTATTGGAAAACTTTCCGTTCGATCTACCTTAATAGACTTACACAAATTGAGTTCATTAAAAATTATATTATCTAGACTCGCTTATTATATTTAAAAGTTATTGCAGAAAGTAAATTGTAAAGGCTTTGAGTGAAATGCTATAAAATTGGTTACGATTTGCACCAACTTTTTTATTTCAGTTTACTTCAGCAACAGTTCAATAATTTTGATTACTTTTTTTGTATAATTGTAGACCGACATGATTAAGTTTTAAACTTAATAACTGAATTGATATATTATATGGACTAGTTCACGTTTGACGTTAATTTTTATATTATAGCGGACAACGGAGCAGGTGCGTCTCCTATATGCTAAGAGAACAACGCCGTCCATGGACAACCGCGCCACATTCCGCGCATTGGTTGTGTTGCGGGCTTTTTACGCCACTTAAGCGGCATTTTTAATGGTCTCCGACATTCTCACTCATTAAAAGTACTGTTTCACGTTGAGTATTCTGTGAGCCCGTAGTATCAATTTGGACGAGCCCAATTAGTGCATCCGCATATGCTTCAGCATGGCTCTCCCACGAAAAAACACATATTGTTTAACTCTTTTAAAAAAGTTATTAAACATAAGTTCACGCGCGATCTCACTCACACTTGCGTGCTCCTACAAAACCAAATTTGTTTCAATCGTAGCTGTATGGAGTAGTAAAAGGCTTAAACATTCCACTAAGACCTTTATATAGAAAAAATACCTTCAAAAATATAAAAAATGGAAGTGACACATATGAAGTTATAGGTATGATACATATATCTTATGATAATCTTTATATTTTGTTTTAAAAAACTATTGTAACAATTCTAAAGCAATAGTTTCCCTTAATATTTGGCGATTAATATTTTCAGTTCCTTAAAATTTAAATATAAACTAGTATAAAAAAATTAATAAATCCTAATTTCTTCAGTATCTACTTTTATAAACCAGTAATTTTAGTTTTTAGACGTTATTTATGATCCCATTTGTACTAAAGATTTTAACTCTGTCGATGCTTTAAAGAGGGTAAATATAATAAATATTAAAGAAACATGTTACAGGAAATATTATTAAAATATTCGACAATTTGTAGACGAAAGTGATGAGCAAAGATGTTTGCAAAGTCTGCTAAACACTTGTAAGAAGGGGCGCGACTTGAGAGCTCACTTAAGACGAGTGTGAGCTTCAGTTGAGTGTCGGGTTTATTTGCTTTATATATTCATTGAGTGACAGGGATTGTGCACCGTATGAACAGTGCTTACAAATTTCTTATTTATTGATTCTTAGATTAATTCATATAATTGTGTTTAAGAAATACATAACTTTTTTAATAGTAGTGTACAATGGATTATATGGTACTCCCATGTGATAAGAAAACATCGACGCCTATGATATGCTGAGCCACACGCTGCGAGTTGATTGTGTTGCCGGTTTTTTATGCCGTTTAAGCTGTCTAATTTTAAGGACCCTCAATATTCTCACTATCTCATATTACAAGTACCGTTTCACACTGAATATTCTGTGAGCCCGTATTATAACTTCGGACGAGCCAGCGCAATTATTGCGTCAGCTTATGCTTTCGCATGGCTCACCCATGGTGAAACTTGAAACTGACAAATTGTGAAACTTTAAAATGTAGATACATGACAGGGTAAGAGTTTTAATAAGAATATAACGCATTAATTTCTATGAAATTAAAGGAGCAGGTTTATTTAGGATAAATGGTCCATCGCTCATGGGCAACCCTACTTCCAGTTGGGTCTCGAATGCGTCGCTTGCCTTTAAAGGGTATGTTCCACTTTTAATAGGTTTCCAAGTCATTTGGAATCACCTCTGCTCGCAGTTTATTCTATAGAGTAGTAATGCGCGCCACAAAATTATTTTATACAACCCATACACATCAAGTTGATACGAATAAATTTGGCTCGATATTTGATTTTGAAATTCAACTGCAGGTAAAATCAATAGAATTTCTCAGAGCATTCATTACTATGAAACACATGAAAGAAGATTCTGAGGGAACCAATAACCCTACGCAATCCACATGAGTTACTAAAAGAAACCCCTAAACCAAAATTATACCACAAAAATCATGTAATAGAAACGCCAGTTGGATAAGACAAGTAAAAACAACGGGGTTGAATAATTTACGATTGCAGTAACTTTGTCGGGCCCAACACTACAGATGGCTGAAGTACATATATCAAACAGGTCAAAAGTTACAACTTCAATAAAACTTCGATGAAACTTATTCAAAGGCGTCCGCCGATGAAAGCTGTTTTTAACTTCTTCCCGCGGGGATCACCCAACAAATAAAGAGTTAGGCTGAGGTGAAACTCAATTCTTTGGCAAGGAAATATTTTTTGAGTTCACGACTATTGCTGTCAGCGTCAGTGCTTATTCATGTGATGTTTGAAAGTTCAAAACTCTTCATAGACTCGTAATTTATGTATCCCCTTTATGTTTCGTCTCTCCGGCGATATTGGCTTTTCTTATAATTTCAGCGAGATGTATTGTTGTTACGTACAATAAAAACTTTTTGTTTTGTATTTTTAACTCGTGCTAGCTTCACATCGATAGAGATATCTTCATCCATTTATGATATATGGAAATTATCAACTATTTAGTATCACTCCATAATATTATATCTTATTTTTATGATTTCTATTTAGCAGTGTTTATAAATGATTTCTTTCAAGAAAGAAAATAAAATCATTCCTTATTTTTAAGTAAAACTCCAAATATTTTTATATCAAAAAACATAATTATATTTATTTTAAATTGAATAATTCTCTTTAAGCATCATATATTTTTAATATTCATCAGTAAAGTCAGAATTCTTACGAAAATCATTTTTTAACAATATACATATTCTAAAAATTTTAATAATTCGACAGACTATACTATAACAAGGAATAACACATTTAATTTCCATAAATAATGCAATTGGTCTAATTTCCGTTCTAAGTTTGCATCTAAAGGCTAACAGTATTGCATTCGAGATTCAGAGTACAATATCGGGAATGGACACGCTTGGCCGTGGGAAGTAAGGCACGTGAGGTTTTATCCTGGCAATATTAACACTACGCTACATAATTTTATTCAGTCGCAGCCATAAATATCAACTGTAACCACGCTTTTGTTACGGTTTACTTTCTTCTGGTAGTAGAATCTACTGAGGCAATTTCTTTATTAATAAGGTAATTTTTTATGAAAACAAACAAGCAGGTGGCTTATTTAGTATAAGTGGTCCTCGGCCCATGGACACCCCTGTTCCTGCTAGACTGCGGTTGTGTTGCCGGTCTTTTGAGGATAAGTGTGCTCTTTTTTTTAGTCGTAAAAAAAAGTCGTATTTTTTTGGAAATAGCTCTGCCGGCAGCTTATTCCAGAGATTGGTATGGCACAAAATGCCTTGTATAACGCTCTATTATGGAATGACAAACATTCCGGTGATACTGATGATATTTTGTATTATGACTCGCTGTTTGATGGTGAAATTCAAATGCAGGTATTAATTCAAACAGCTCCATGATAAATGCGATACAAGATGCAGACGGAGTCTACGCGTCTCTACGAGTCGATCAGAAAGGATCTGGTCATTACCGATTGAAACCGCTGATAGTAAAATGACATACAGTTTAAAAATATTGTTGAATTCAGTTTTTGTTTTACATTCTTATTATAACTTAATAAAACACTTTACATATAGTAATTAAATAAGATTTAAGATATAATGAAATACGTTTTTTCAGCTGTCATTCAATTCCATTAAGTTGCAGACTGTTTAATATAAGGTGTGTAATATACGAAATTCCTTAAATAAGCTATGGTTTTTACATTTATTAGTAATTTTTACTGTCATTTTTATGTTATAGTGGACAACAGAGCAGGTCGGTCTCCTCTGTAGTAAGAGGACACCGCTGTCCATGGACAACCATTGTCGGTGCATTGAATATGTGGCCGACTTTTCACGCCACTTAATCGTTAAGTAGAAGCACCGTTTCAAGTAAAAATACTATTTAATGCTGAGTATTCTGTGAGCCCGTGGTATCACATAGGACGAGCAGGCCCAATCAGTGCGTCCGTATATGATTCAGCGTGGATATGCCACGGGAGTGACAGTATTAAGAAACTGGACCGGACACTGTCAAGCCCTTCCAGAGACCGAATAAATAATAATATAAATTATAATTTACAATTATCCGGACCGGAATTCGAATACGATACCTCTCGCTTCATGGTAGACTTATGAAACAACTTGGCTACGGGGCCTATTATTATACCTACACAATTTTTTTTATGTTAAATACTAAATACGTCTTAAAATGTTATTTATCGTTTGAACGTTGTATTTTGTGTTACCAACCAATAGTACCACTAAGAGATTTGTGATCGGAAATATTAAAGCGTAAAAACGTTTAGAATTTAATTCAAACGCGGCTGAATCTTAGGTATATTTTAATTAATTAAATTTGAATTGTAACAGGCAGTTGTTGAGATTGAAAGGACAACAGAGTAATTTAATAATGATTATGGGTTTAAAGGGCCGGTGTCCATTCTAATCCCATGTAAAGCAAGACGGCAAGTGCGCAGGCTCCCACGCCCGGCCGCAAACATGAGTCGCTTATTAAGCTCTTTCAGTTTTTGTTACCTGCTGAGAGATTTATTACTTTTAATTACATCTCATCGTACGCAACTGTTTTCTATTTAAGTAAATATTTCGCTCATACCCTTTAGGTAAAGTGTAAACTAATAAAATTTTACAAAGACTAATATTCCTTGTAATTTTATATTATTTTCAGCGTTAAGACTTACAGGAGAGCTTTTTATGGTTATAGACAGGAGTGATGCAGGTGATTGTCCTCTATAGTGTAGATCACCGCCGCCCATGCAAAACTGCGCCACAATATGTGCTTTGCTTGTGTTGCCGACTTTTTGACGCAGCTTAAGCGGTGTAATTTCAAGCACCTCAGACATCCTCACTCAACGTGGAGACAACAAGTGAGAGCGAGAACCGGTTTATGTTCCCAGCCTCACATCAGTAAGAGCCTCTCAGGATAATATCTACCCTTTGACTGCCCATGTCAAGATCCCAATTTCGCAGTATACGCCTTTGCGATTTTTTACGCCTTTGTGTAAAATATTTGTTTGAATTTCAAAACGATTCCACCGCTTTATTACTCTCAACCCAAACTGAAGCTAAAAATTGTTTGAATACTATTAATTCCTGTCGAAAATATGCAATATATGATATTGTTATAAAACGTTGGATGTTTAGCATTCGGCACCGGTACGTGTCTGTATCGGTATTCATCGCGACACGGTGGGGTTCATTAAAATTCGTTGTACAATAAACGCTGGCCCCACGGGACCAACACAGTTTCAACCACATTTCAATCTGTTACTCTTTATTTCAACTATTAATTGCCATCGCTGTAGCATTATAAATAATTAACATTGCGTGTTACAATTATTGGATACCATTGTCGTTGTATGCGATTGTCGGACGATAAATGTATCCAATTATGTCTTGAAAACAAATATTTTTTTATATTGATTGCTTAATTAAATCGTTATTTAAAACTACTTTTTCTTGTTTTTGATGCTTTAAGAAAGCGATTTGGTTCTTCTGGTAAAAGCATTGGTGACTTCGAAGTTATCGTAGGAGAATATTGGATGAGAAAGACTAAAAACAGAGACAGGGGTTCCCATACATAAGGAAGCGAAAATATTTAAAAAAGGTTTTTTTTATTTAATAATAAACACATATATTTCAAAACATAATACATTATTATTGTGTCAAAATCCTTAAGAAGTTTTTACCGCACACCGAATATTCGTCATTCGGGGGTCGGCCGTGACCGCTTTGAAAATCACTTCAGACCTGCCTGAGTAAGCTAATAAAAGTATAAAGACTATTTGTACTATATTATCGTGCATTCTTGAGCATAAACAACAATTTTACAGCCTTAAATTCCAGTGAATTAGGCTTCAACAGAATAATTTATAATTTTACGCAATTAACCACATTCATGCTACTGCGACGCCCAGCCCTTGTGTCTGATACCTACATCCTTAGTACACTTACATACGAGTATTATTAATTTAACATTTTACCATTTTTAACTTAATATTAAAATAAGCCTGAATTGAATCTCTGAAAATAGTGTGTTATAAAAGAGTAACTATATTAATAAAACCTCACAATATTATAATACCTCACAATTCACACAAATTATAAACTAAATTTTGTATTTAATTTGACATAAGTTTTCATCACTTTTTAACACCTTTATGTTCTAATATCAGTATTTTAAAACAACCAGATAATTCGTCAATTGTCACTGACAGCGATAAGCGCGGGCATGTTCAAATTATACCTACTTAATATATACTATAAATAATAATTTCTTTGTATATTTCCTTTAATTTTAAATTGCTTAAATCAAAAAGATTTTGAATAGTTCTTAAATTTTTTATCAACTACACCTTTTCGCTTTTATAGAATTTAATGACGACTCTGTAGGATATATCATGTTCGAAAATTGCCATATAAATATTTATATTATTAAGACTTGTAATACAAAATTTCATTAAAAATACCACTAGAATCCTAAAAATAAGCGGATCTCCAACCCATGGAAAATCCTAGCTCCTACCGTGCCATGAGTGCGCTTCTAGCATTTTAGGGATAGCTACGTTCTTTTCTGGAGATCCCCAAATTTTATTAGGAGCCTGCAACTATTTATAGTTAATATTGAATGTACTTTTGTGGTCATGGGTGGTTATTTTGCCTTTATCATTACGCTTGGCAGACGGGTTGGTGATCGCAGAAAATCTGCTGTACTCGAAAGGGCGCTGCTGCCCACCATCCAGTGAAGTGTCCTTTAGTCGCCTCTTCCGACATCTCATTAAGAAGACTGGGAGTGGTACTATTCTGATTCGGTAACTACACGGTTAACGTACACGCGATGAAAAGACGAACTCACTCAGGTCGCGGGCAACCGCTGGACCCAGATTGCTAAAGATCGTAATAGGTGGGCATCTTTGGGAGAGGCCTATGTTCAGCAGTGGACTTGATAGGCTGATGTTGATGATTAAATGCATAATTAAATATATAAGTAAAGTTGTGTCAGTATATTTTCGATCTAAATATTAGCATATAATATGCCATTGTGTGTGACTTTGAAGATAAATTAAATAGAAATGTTATAAAATTTTTATCATCTTATGAATAAGGAAGGTCACACGTGCCGACTTACGTGACGTGTTCAGGCATCGGGCAAGATGTTCTGAGCCGAGGGGCAATTCGATGGCACTCTAAATGGGGATACGGGCCGTAAAATAGGATTTCATGCATGCCTTCGCTTGTGTGAACAAATATGTACGCCTGAAAACGCACGACCTTTGCCAATAGGTCCCTCGATGGACAATCATTTCCTGCGCTTTTTAAATCCTACCTGAATTTTCTCGGAGCTGAATTATTATTTCCTGCGATATTTCTGATTTCTATTGCCTATTACTAATACACAAACCAATCATACAAAATGTATATTTGAAAGATAATTAAATAAAATTTGGTGGAATATATCTCATATATTTCCTAAATTCTTTTTATTATATATATTTCTTTTTATTATTTATATTATATATATTTATTATATATATATTCTTCCTATATTCTTTTTTTATGAATATAAGAAGGTAAATAAGCAGAAGGCTTACCTAGAATATATTGTACTCCGCCCTTTGACACTGCCTGCCTGACTGGGCCGCGGGTGCGTTGTCGGCAGCATGTTCTTTTTTGAAGGTCACCAATCACCAAAAATACTAAATTTCTGTTTACTTTTCCACTTTATAGCATCGTAGCGAAATAAGTACTAAATAGATACTAGTAGATACAGATACTTCATTTAAAAAAAAAAAAATAATTTTAAAAATATGCAATATTATAACGAATACGAATTATTGGCATTTGTAAAATTATCCACATAATTTTTCAATATCAGTAATTTCCTATAATATTTATACATTACTAGAGAAACATTGCAAAAAATCTATAGCAATCAGGTGTAGAATTCACTGAACATAAAATGAAAAAGAAAATCTCATCCAGTTTCATTCGAGCTAAGTGCTCAGTAAATGCAAATAAGAAACGAGAAATGGCTTTTTTGTAGACAACAAAGTACGATGAAATTCAAGGATATTTTCGTAGCAATCAGCAACATATATGCGTTTGTTTGCACGTCCCCTGCGACCCATACCAAAGCCGTGAATATTGCATTTAGCACCGTCTCCCTGCCGGCCCGATGCTGCCCGTGTTCCTTTCACAACTTCAACAAAATTGCAACGATTTTAAATACAATGTTACTCTGAATTCAACTGTATCTCATCAGTGTAGAGTTTAAATTCGCCAAGCATTGGAAACAATTCAACAGCGAACATAGGCTTCTCAATTGACATGTCACTCCCATGGAAATATGACCTTTATGATCTGTCTAAACGAAGCGATTTTATAGATCATTTTCCCTCAGCTATATATCAAGATTGTGAAACTCTATCGCTCTTAAAACACTAGAATATGGATCCTGCTCTTGACAATCCCACTCACATACTAAAATATGATTGAGTCATATATTATTTTATTTGTGCGAGCAATTTTTTTAATTTAATAACATAATTGCTTTGATTTTTTAACACATGGATTTAAACATGTAGTTTATAGAGTCTCGTAGCTTGGTGGTATAATAGGTCTACCATAAAGCGAGACGTATCGGGTCCGAATACTGGTTCGGACAGTTATTAATTATAATAAAAATTATTCGGTCTTTGGAAGGGCTTGACAGGGACCGGGCGAGTGTCGTAATACTGTCACACTCGTGGGAATGCCATGCTGAATTAGGCCGCCTCGTCTAAAGTGATACCACGGATTCGCAGAATACTCACCATGAAATAAGAGTTGTACTTCAAATGTTGCCTTCACTGTGTTTCGCTGAGTTCGCTGATGCACTTAAAAATGCCGCTTAAGTGGCGTAAAAATCCGGCTACCCAACCAATGCGCGGACTCTAGCGTAGTTGTCCATGGGCGGCGATGTTCTTTTACCATATAAGAGATCCACCAGCTTTCTCGTTTGCTATATTATAAAAACGAATATGCATACATTTAAGTGAATGTCTAGTGTTTTCACTTTAAAGAACACCTAATATTATAATATATATATTATAGTATATAGTAGGATTTATATATAATACTAGCAACACGGCCCATCTTTGCACGGATTTTTAAACATGAGAAATATTAAATTTTAACATACACATACATATATATATGTATCACATATATATATGTATATACTGACATTATAAAAAAACGTTAATTAAAGTATTAACGAATTTAACAGTAACTATAAATAGACAATTGCTGTTTAAAAGTATATACTTTTAAGATAAGTTAATGGTAAGATAAATTAATTTATTAATGGGATATAATTATAACATATATGATTGTAGTTGTAATAAATTAACATTTAAATAATTTCGTCAGCTTTTTAGATACACCGTATCTACACCGTATCGTAGTGTGACAACTATCACGACTATACACATATACATACTGATGTCTTAACACTGTCTCAGTCATGGGATTTCCATGCTAAATCACGCAGACGTATTAATTTGGCCGGATCTTTGGGGATGAAACTACGGATCGACACCACCTTCCTGAAACACGCATGTTTCACTGAATAAGTCGATACTGGGCCTTTAATTTATACCGCTTAAAAAGCCGGCAACAAACCGCGCATTATGACGCCATTGCCCATGGGCGGCGTTATTGCAATACCGTAAATATCTGCACCATAGTCCGCAGTGTACTAAAAAACAAAACAAATAATAATCGTTCTGTTTGTCTGTGGATTTTGTTAATTTGCAACTACGACATTTCGATGACGTTTCATTTTGCCGCCCACATTGTTTGCCGTCGGATTTCAAAGATCTAAGTTGTGGATTGTGGAGTAAGTTAGACGGGAGCGCCGGCTGAGGAGTATCCATTTAACTAATGCATTGTCCGTTATTGGTCTTGCTGCAAACGAGGCACTTTGTTCGGCAGACTAACATATTAGCTACGCTCCTTGTTTTAACTGGATCTGTGGTGTTTACCGCCCGAGGCAAATGGTTTTGAATAATTGTACGTTGTCGACTTCATTAAAAATAATAAAATATTCTCTGCACATAGAGCAGATGTCTGATGTCCACCCATAAGGTGGACAGACGACCGTCAAGTAAAGTCGTAAAGGTTACCGGAAGACACTGGATGCAGGTCACCTCCGACAGGTATGCATGGAGTTCCGAAAGGAAGGCCTATGTTTAGCAGTGGACGTCCTCTGGCTGAAATGATGATGATGATGATTCTCATATTGTAATGTTTGTTGCCAATCTCTTTTGAATCGAGTCTACGGATTATTATCTAATTTAATATGCATATCAGGTACGTTTGAGAATATGACAATTTACTTAAATGTTAGTTTAAAAAGGGTAGTTCAAACCAACTTTGCATAATTTGACATTGGAAAATATATAATATTAAGAATATCGGTGGCCTTTGTTAAAGCGGTTAAAAAGCCGGCTACGTAACCAAAGTGCGGCTGTCCATGGGTGGCGGTGATCTCTTACCACAAAGAACATCCGCTCTTTTCTCCGTTACATAATAAAAAATGGTATATACACGACTACAAAATATATTTATTCTATTTTTGGTTCATTTTATTAAACAAAAAACAAAGAGCGTAATTTTTTATATTTAATATTAAATTTAGATGCTTAACTTATTCTGAAAATACATAGAAATTGTTCACTTGGTATAAAAGGGGCGCGGTAACAATATTAGTTCCAATTAACGCGGTAACCTCTGCATATATGGACAATTAAATGGAGATACTTCCATTAGGAGTCGGCTCTCTGTTTACATCAATTAACTGTCGTGTTAAATTTAATGCTTGCATACAATGGCCTGCTTGCTGGGGTCGAGATAACTTGCTTAGCGAGACAGTTATTGCTCGGCCAAATTAAAAGGTCCAATGTTGTCTTGTACCGTGAAATACATTTAAAGTGTTTAAATCTTTTTTAATTAGATAAAACAAATTAGTCATTTAAAAATTGTGGATTAACAAGTCTGTTAATATGATTTGTGAATGCGTCCATTTGGTTTTAGGATTTGTATTAATGATATCATGAAAAATAATTGCCAAAGTAATTCTCATGGCCTTGGTTTATTCCGATTGTCTTTGCAAGATGTATAGTTCTAGGCACCATAGGCTACTTTTGAGCGATATTGGCCCGATTCGTTCGAAGTGATACAACGGTCTCACAGAAAACTCAGCCTTAAACAGTACTTGTACTGTGTTTTGCTGAGTGTACGAGGACACCGGACCCTTTAAATTCAGTAGTCTTTGATTCGTAATATAATTCATTAATATTTAAATAATAAAACTCTGTGCATTTATTAGGAATCTCTAAGGAGAAAATTAATCATGGATTTCTTTCATTTCAATGGTTACAATTGATCAAATTAATATTATATTTAAATTTGAACTACGCTGTGAAAAATTATAAATTTCCCAGCAAGATAGAATCTTGCTAAAATGAAAGTTCAACGTTAAGGAATGCGGTGCCACAGGTCTTCTTTTTATGCTTCAATTTAATGTTATTTTCCCTTTTATGACACTATAAAGACGAAACGGCCACTACGCGTAATGAAATCTTGTGTTCAATACCTGGCGATAGCATGATATTAACCAATAATAATATACCTTTAGAGCGGCGTACCTTCAACTGAGCCTTTAGAGTGTCTTCATATATCATCATCAGCCTATCAAGTCCACTGCTGGACATAGGCCTCCCCCAAAGACGCCCGTCTGCTACGATCTTCAGCGATCTGGATCCAGCGGTTGCCCGCGACCTTGCATGCGACCGCATGTGGCGGGACGTACCGCTCTGCATTTTCCGGTACGCGGTCGCCACTCGAGAACCTTTCTTCCCCATCGGTTGTCGGTTCGTCGAGCGATGTGG
>DWCF01004063.1:0-17587 GCA_018230265.1 Delias oraia
GATCTGGCATCGCTGCAAGGACCGAAGCACTGCCCAAGTTTCGACAGAATCGAAGGCCTTCTCGTAATCCACAAACGATAAGCTCAACGGCCGGATATACTCTTCGGTTTTCTGTATAATCTGCCGGAGCGTGTGGATGTGGTCTACGGTGCTGTATCCTTTCCGGAACCCGGCTTGTTCGGGCGGCTGGAAGTCGATGAGCCTACGTGCGAGACTATTCGTGACTATCCTGGAGAACAGCTTATAGACGTGGCTCAGGAGTGTTATCAGTCTACAGTTCCTTAATAAGGTGTTGTTACCTTTCTTGAAGAACAACACCACGACACTCCTGCTCCAAGCCTCTGGTGTGACACCATTGTGGATGATGAAATCGAACAGCCTCTGGAGGACTACAAGTATCGGTTTACCACCCGCTCGCAGAATTGCCGTTGTGGTTCCGTCATCACCCGGACCTATATTATTCTTAAGCTGCTCCAGAGCATCACCAATCTCGCATAGGCTCACGTCCGGGATGTGTTCAGAATAGTGTGGGGATAGTTTGGCTCTTTTATCACCAGTGATTCGATCAACAGGTTTGCAAGTGGAGCCATACAGCTGCTCGTAAAACCTCTCAATCTCTCTTAAAATCTCGGTCTTACTAGAGATTATAGTGCCAGACTCCGTCCTCAACCTCGACAGCTGGCTCTGTCCAACTGACAGATCTCTCGCGAACAATTTGAACCCTCTGTTTCGCTTTATCGCTTCTTCAATAAACGAGGAGGTATCGAATTGGCGTATATCGTGTCGCATTTCTTTGGAGATCTGCGTGTTGAGGAGCCTTTACTTCAACATCGAAGCCGGAGATCGCACTACCATCTCTCGCCGTTCTTTTAACAACTCCAAGGTTGAGTTTAAGAGTTTTTGTGGAGGTTCCTTTCGGCGGGCTCAAAATAGCCGAGACCCGACCTCTTGAACAGCTGCAACCATCCTCCTATTGATCTCGTCAACGAGACTATGCGTAGTTGAAATCCCCCATCACAATTGTATATTTTATTGGGTTTTGGAGGCATGTATGACTTTATACGCTATATAAAGCGAAGTAATTAGTCAACTGATACATTTGAAGTCAAAATGTCGACGAAAAAACAAATTCTTTTGTTGTTACTGGCTGTATGGCGTGTCCAAGGTGAGAATTTTTACATTAAATAAGACAAGTATGTACGATAGCAAGCTAAATAGGTACCTATGAACAAAACCGCCTTTAAGCCTATTAGAGAGAGACCTCGTATAGCTGGATGGGGTTTTATTGATGTAAGTTAGATTGGACGAGTAACTTCTTAGAGTATATCCGAAAAGTAACGTGCTAATTATAATGTATAGAGAAAGAGGCTTACGCACGAGAAACCGCTTGCCGTGTTATTTCTGTTTTGTTTATTACATTCAGTGCGAAAATAATTTCTACACTTTTCTAATCCTAGTCTGAATAAAATTTATAATTTAATTGTATACCTTGTTCGGAATTCTTTACATTGTCATAGCCGTAGAAGAGCCATGATAAAGCATATATGGTGACGTTATATTGAACGGCCCGTCTGAGGTGATACAGCGGGCTCATAGAATAGTGAATAAGGTTACCGGAAGCTAGTCAAGTTTTACAGGTTAATTGATTTAAAAAGACGGCAACACAACCAAACTGCGAGTGCAGTAATCCAAGATCGGAGGTCATCTCTTACCATCAGGATACCAGCATGCGGCTTTTATATATGAATTAATTGAATATAATAAATAACAATTTTGTTTTATTTTAGCAAAATGCCAATCGATATATGGACACATTGCTAGTTTTAGAAGTCATAATAACGTTTATAAATCAATGCCGAAACAACTATTATAAAGGAAATGTTGAGTATGCTATTACTAATTGCCACATTTGCACTCTTAGAAAAGAAGGCGAAGCAGCGTGTCTTGTACGTTAAATTATTTTACTTTTTAACGAAAGTAATATTTAAAACTTAGATTTAAGACAATTAATTTACTTCGTAACTTTTAAACAACAACTAACAAACCTAACAATAATCTTTTGCAGGGTGACCTGGGTGGTGGTTTACAACTCTACGGCGATGTGATTGGCGTTTTGTCTTGGGTAACAAAATGTGCTCGAGGAAAACCTGATGTGTTTACGAGAGTTTACGACTACAAGGATTAGATAACGACAACTATGACAGATAATAAAAAATAAACACAAAGCGCCATAAATGCTTGCAAATAAAAATTGCTTTTATGTTAAAAGGCCAAAATAAATAATAGAAAATATAATAACTTCTAAACATGAGTTTTTTTTATTATTAACAAAATATTAACGCTCCTTTATGCTTCTACTATACTAAGCATAAATATATTGAGGGTTCGTGGCCCAGGGGTCTTGTAACTTTGAGGTCATTGGTTCCAGACCTTATACCCTGAATAGTAAATTGTCTAGAAAGGGATTGTTAAGTGAACCTGGTAAGCCTTTCAATACTTACCCATAGGAGACCGATACTGACGCAGGACTTAAACCACCGTGGCAGAACCATGCGGACAGATATGGGCCGGCTCGACGGAAGTGACGGGCTCACAGAACACTCAGCGTGAAATGGTAGTTGTATTTGAAACGGTGCTTCTACTGTGATCGGATATCGGAGGTCCTTGGAAATGCCGCTTAAGTGAAATAAAAAGCCGGCAACACAACGAATGCGTGGACTGTGGCGCGGTTGCTGATGGGCGGCGGTGCTCTCTTACCATATAGGAGATCCACCTACTCCATTGTCCGCTATACCATAAAAAACACCAAACAAAAAATAAAAACACTTAACTTATATTTTTAATTTTATTTAACTGATATAATACAGCTTGATTATTGCTCGACATAGGCACTGGTAAACATCAAACTTGTATAAATCCTAAACAAAAGTGTTGGCGCTAGTAATAAATCACTAAATCAATGTATAACTATCAAAAAATATATTATTGTCATTGTGTATTCTTTTTACTGCTGTCTAAAACGAATCTTATTGGTTTTTAATATTTACTTCTATTATAAAACTCCATTTTTAACTTTTTCCAATTCTCGTTATTCAAAAATATTGCACCGATTGCATCAATTAGCTTTAAATGGATTTAAACAGTTTTATCACTAACACCGAATGCTGCGATTCAGCTAAATAGTTGGTCTCTCGCTGTTATGGAGCTTATTCTAAGAGTCGAAATTTCCAGAACGAAAATGTTTTTACCAATAACGCTATCGGTATCGCAATAGAACATTCTATTGCGATACCACCGCCATATAAATCATTAACTCTTCTAGTTTTTTCTGCAACATTGGTGCCACGGAGGTACTTATAAATAAGTAGAATGTCATAATTATTGTTTTAAATAAACATGGATAACTAAAGTAATTATTTAATTTCAAATAGATTTATTTTATAACTTAACTTTTAACTAAGACATAAATAATTATAATGATTATTTATTTACAAAAGAAATCTTTTTAATATTTCCACTATTTGTAATAGTATAAGTATGACTTATTATTGTTTAGTTAAGCAGATTAAGAACAATACGAATTCTGAGATATTTATTAGTCTACACCCCTATACCACTATTCCAGCAGCCACTGTTTCCACATGTCTGAATATAGTCGGAGAACCACGGTTGGAACTATTTTACAATGCATCCATAGATTTAATACACTGATTGATTTATGCTTATAGATTCAAGGTCAGATCGAGTTGATATTGACAAAATTGGGTAAATTCTTTATGAATTTTTTCATCACCGATACAATTTGCTCAATAAGCCAACTTAAATTAGTTCACAACATGCCCACCTCCTACCGAATTGGCAGCCCGTTGAAAGTTTTGGTTTTAGGAAGGTTTGACCTTAATACTATATAGGACAATGCTCAGTTAAAATAATTCAGATCATATTTTGGCCGAAATGAAAGAATTAGATTTATAATTGAAAAAATCATCCCCACCAAGTTGCTTCCCTTAGATATAAAATCTGATCAATTAATGAATATGTGACAGTATTGCTTTCAGCTATATAATATGTAACATACAAGTTTGAAATAATAGTCCTAGCACTTTTCTACATAAAAACTATATCCTTTAACTTCTAATGTGGGCCAATACACTACAGTTTCAAATGAACTAAAAATAGTAGCTTCTTAATCATTATATAAGTTCATTATATATTCATCAACATATGAGAAATAAAGTGCATAAAATGTATTATTAATATATTGATTTCAATGATCACCTGAAAGGTGGTTATAACAATATCTCCAATATTTACAAAAATTGCTAGGCAAGTAGAACAATTTACTAAAATACATTTATAAAATAACTATACAGTTACATAAGTTGTAAACGATACATTCTGTACATGAAAAGTGTAAATTAGATAATTTCGACGCATTTAATTCAACTACACGGCGCTGACATCAACGGTCAATGATCGCTTCGGCGCTGGGTATCACAATCACATCGCCAACCTTACTCGAACACCCCAAAGCGCACACGTCACCATTATCACAGATCACACAATCCGAACACGCGTCGGTTTCATCGCTTTTCATATGTTTCGCGAGGTCCAATTGGCCCAGCTCCGTCCTTGCGCAATAATCGTTGATGGCCGAGCAAATCTCGCTGACGTCATCGTTGTTCGTCGATAGTTTCACGAGCTTCTCGTCATCACCAATCGTGAATTCGCACTCGTTGTCCATCGACGAAATCTCCGGATTGGATTTGGTTTTAAAACTGGATTCCGCTAATTTCATGTTGTACAAATTGGATTCAATTCCCATTATTGATGTAGAAGAGGTGTGTATTGTAATTAAATTCTGGAAAATGAAAATTTTAAATCTCAATATATTTATATATGTCATCAAACATGAACATGAATTTTTTGAAATCTTCGAAATCAGATAAACTCCTGGATTCAATTGAAGTTTTTATAACAATTTTAAAACAATTTACCACGGAAGGTGTTTATGTTTGTCCCTCTACCTATAATTTGCTATATATTTAGATTTTTTTTTAATATAGCTTATAATGAAGCAGATGGGTCTCCTATATGGTAAGAGAACACCGCCGCTCTTAGACAACCACGCTGCAGTCAGGGCATTGGTTGTGTTGCATGCTTTTTAAGGCACTTAAGCGGCATTTTAAGGGCTTCCGATATCCTCACTTACTCAGCGAAACATGTTAGACACCGTTTCAAGTACAACTACTATTGTAATAAGAACATATCAGTGGCTGTGTTAAACAGAAACTTTAATTTATCTTATAGGTGATTCAGTCATTACAAGAGCTTGACTGGCATGGCAAGTGCCTTGCTGAAGCATTAATTTGGGCCGGCTCGCCCGAAGTGTAAAGCCGCACTTGTACTGTTTCGCAGAGTGAATGAGGTTATCTTAAAATTATACCGTTAAAGTGGCGTAAAAATCTGGTAACATGACCAAAGTATTGTGAAAAAAACAAAGTAAAATAAGGACTGTGTACAAAGTAAAATAGGAGACCCGGCTACTCCGTTGGCCTCTATACTATAAAAACCTTAGATAACTAAGTTCTCTCCGTAGTTGCAAATCAGTACTGAATAAATCTTACGTGATCCTCTTGATAACAGCTTCCATCGCTCCGAGAATGTTTATGCCTTTGCAACAGTTTTTTCTGTGAAGTGTGTCCATCTACGGAGTCCTGAAATTTGAAAAAAAAATACTATTATTTATCAATTTTTCGAAATTGAATCATAACTTATTTAGATATATGTTGTGTGTTATTTAAGCAGTAGTGTGTGTGATTAAAATATTTGAAACCAAATAGTTTCTTCTCCGTATAAACTCTAACTAAAACAATCCTAAAATGCGTTTTAATTTCCAAATTATTCACAAAATAAAAATAAAATCCATGGCAGCGCAATTTTTTTAAAATATGTATGTGTAATTCAAAATTCAATAATGATTATTATTTGATAAACTAATAAACTTTCACCAGGTATGACATTCAACACAACACAAAAAAGCCTACACAATATTAGTGCTAATATGAGTTTAAACAAAAGAAAAATATAAAAGCCTTCTTTTTGTCACGCGTCTTCCATGCGTTGCTGTTGTTAATACGAAAATACCAACCAAAGGTAAATGATCGACAAAACGTAATAAATTAAAGATTAAAATGCATTTATTATTAATTCTTTACCGGTAAATAAATGAGCATTACTTTGCGACTACATGCCAAAACAATGTTTTATAAATCCAAATCCATAGACACCATTATGGCCATGGAGAAACTAGAGCCGTCCATTGGTAAAGACTTGGATATAGGCACTATAATAGTGTTGTTTTCTCGAACGTTTCTATGGGAGTTCATTCATCATTCATCCGTATGTGCATTCATCCCTATCCAATTACTACCAGTGATTGTTACGTACCTACACATACAAAATCTATGTAGCTGAATAAATGTATTCGAGCATCTGCGTATGTGTAGGTATGCGTACGTCCAAAAAATTACTAATATGAGTACCGATAGTGCACAAAGCCCTAAATCGCAAAAAGGTACTTTCAGGACGCTATTTTGGTTTCCCTAACACGGTATCTCTTGGTATATCACAGTATATCATAAAACGTATGAGCACCTTAGAAGGGTTTTCAGTGTTCGTGGCACACTGATGTAACTTGATCGTTAATTGTGCCTCGGAAAATTAAGGTTCTATACTTATCTAGTAATAGGAAAAGGTAAGAAAAGTACTGGTGTACATATTCATAGGAGTGCACCAGCGAGAGGGTTTTGTTGTTTTCTTTTAGTACTTAATAAATAAATGTTGATTAATAATGAAATAACATGTTTTTTTGGTTATGGTGTACTTTTAAAAATTTACCATTTCCTAGATGTACATTGAACACAAAAAGTTTGCGGAACACTGCCTTAGATTACGCTATTAACCATATATTCTCACCTTAAATCTATTAAACTGTCTATATTTTCCCCTGTCCGTGGCGACAAGACTCCTTAGGGATTGTGTTCTAGGATAGTCCCCATCGGCTAACCATTGGTAAGTACCGAATAATTTCGACGTGTCCGATCTAAAAATACACCATACATATAACCTTACAGTACAAATTCACAGAACGCTCTTCTCACTTTCATAAATCAATTTTTACCAAAAAATTGTCTACATGTTATTCTCAAATAATTTATTCATTTTAATTAAAACATTTTTATTGTATAATTTATGTAGACGTTACTGTCAATTCGAGTTTTAAAACACAGCGAAAACGAGACATTTTAACGATCACAAAACAATTATAAAAGCAAAGACAATAAACGTTGACCTCACCATTGCGTAATTGTGTGCCTGAGCTTTTTCTGTTAAAATGAGTTAACTAATCTTGTTTTATATTTACTCAGTTATTCATACATAAAGTCACTTTAAAATATTTTCCTTCAATTAATATATTTATATATAACAATAATGCCGTATAATAATTTAAGGAGTATATTAAGTGAGGCATGCTTTTTTATTTTTTTAGAGAATTCCGCCTATAAGTCAGTTTTTAAAATACTATTACTTAGGTAAAACAAAAGCATATCATTGGTAAATATGCTTTTTTGGCTACAATATTAAATGTTTATTAATGATTCATTGTTTTTAAGAAACAATTAATTTCCTATTTATTTTACGTTTATAGAAAAAAAATATTCGTATAGCTGATAATATGCACATGGATGTATCATTCAAAGCCCTTCCTCCTACTTAAAAAGTCCGCAGATTATATCTTAAGTACATACAATCTTTTGACTGTATACGTTTCACACTCGACAAAATATGAGTATGTATCATCAAATTTTATATTAATTTTTGTATATTTTAAAATTTAGTATTGTTTTCTATTGTGAGCCAAGAAGCGGTTAGCCGTTATAGTCGATTAATATCGATAAAGATTCGTCGTTGTAAATGATATGTCTCTGTATCCTATGTTGAATAGGAGGTATGTTTACTAAATAATTTACTAGAGATTCAGACGGGACCATACAATATACATACGAGACGTCATAATCGATTTCAACTGTAAATATTTTTGTTTGTATTAAAAAATAAAACGATATTTTAATAGTAAAATACTTACGCATTACAGGGCGTAATAAGTAGCCTATGCAGATTGGCCAATGTCGGTCTCATATCTTGAACGGATAAGCCCCTGCCCCATAGCAGTTGCGCTATACATTTGTTAAGTAGAAACATGGCATACCGAAAGAGGGTCATGTCGCCGCCTCGGGCGAATAGCGGTATGCTGAAATTTGTTCGAACTAACTTAAAGGTAATTTATTAGCAGAGAGTGAATGATTATTCACTAAGCTATTAGGGACAAGCATATATTATAGAATAAGATTTCTATTTTCTAACCTATCAATATTAATACCGCCTGAGTGAGGTCTATCTATTTAGATTCTTCAATGGGTTTAGCCTTTTAAACTGATCAATATTACAATTACAAATTGGACTGACCCAATTTCCCATGGCAATATTAAATAGGATATATATTCGTTCACTTTAAAGTATTCCAAGTCGCCTATTACATATTTGATATGCTGTATGTGGCACTAGGTTCAAATCAGATTAGATCTTACATAAATCATTTTGTAGATTAAGTAAATCTCTATAAAAATGTGTAGGACCGCTTTTATTTCACAAAATAAATAATTTATTTCTTTTTACATAAAATAATATTAACTTTTTGAAAAAAATTGTTATTGCAAATTATAATCGTTTATTTTGATTGCAATGTATTATTCACTAAAAACAAATTACATACATAATATTTATTTAAAGTATTATTTTTTTAAAAATAAATAGTTTAAATCTATAGACATATTAGCTATAGGATTTGATATAAGCTTTTTTAAGCACGTTATCACAAACAAAAAAATCTTTTCGCTATTATACCTTTTAATTATCTTTCTTTGTTTAATAAAAGAAAAACTTTCCAAGATTCTACTCTTAAGACTCCCTTTTTTCACATCTATCTTATTCCTAAAACAGAGTCCTATTGAATAAATGCAACTAAATGCGAAATGGTATTTATTTAAATAGATCTATTAAAGTATTAAAATCTATGAAATATATATTCCAAACTGTGTTCTCTTTATTTTTTTAAATTATATTTCTAAAAAAACAAGGCCTATTCATACAATGGCAATATCAAGGTCTCAGTACTTTAAATTTGACCTAGTACAGCCGTTAACGAGCGCCCGAAAAGATTTACACATTATTTAATAAGAAACCTATTCAAATATCTCAAAGATGGCGGCTTTCCTAAGCAGTCTTTTGTACCTGCTTTGCCTATGCTTATGTATGCAAAAATGTCTAAAAACCATATAAAATTAAGTCATTAAAGTAGTTTTGTATTGTTAATTATTTGGTAACAATTAAAAAAAACTTACTTTGGATCAGGCAAATGGGGTGTAACGTCGAGAATCTTGCTAGCGGACCCAAGTAAAGTGATCTTATAGCGCAGTGGTTGATTCAATATCGCCGCGGCTAAAACTGTCGCTTGAGCTACAAACCCGGTCGCTACACTGTCCGGTACTGGGCTCGATGCCCGCGTATCATCATCGCATATCGGCAGCGGCACATCGATTATTGTCCATGTGGTAGTGTTTTTCTGAAATATTGAATTGAAAAATGAAGGTTTTTAAAACCGCCTACAGTCTATTTAATATTTCTAATTTTAAATATTTATATTTTCATACAAACAGTAGTAGCCTAGGATAGCATAGTGATGCTATTTAGATTAGAATATTTGTATTTGGAAGGCCAACAGAACAGTGGCCGGGCGAGAGTCACGCAGACGCACTAATTGGATCAGCTCGTCTGAAGTGATACCACACACTTACAGAATACAAGCTTAACCCAGTTGTAGTTTTTTGCTGAGTGCGTGAGGATAGTGGAAGTCGTTGAAATTATGCTATTAAAGCGTCGTCAACACAATCAAATCACGGATTTTACTGAATTTGGAATCCATGGGCGGTTGCGCTCTCTTACCATAGAGGAGACCCGCCTGTTCCATTGCCATTGGGCTACACCATAAAAAACAAATATATGTAATTAAAAATAATTATTGGTAAGGTAAAATTTCTTGCAAATATTTATTTATCAATGTATCCATTTCTATCTAGATGTCGCTATTCATTTTCATTTCTTTACCATTTCAAAGTCTCCTCAGATGGATATTTAGATTGCCCACTTTTCCGTATAAAAATAAAATACTTCAATTTTTTTCAACTTTAAATTCGTTATTAGAGTCACTACTGGTTTTTACTGTTAACTCAATAAACTACTGGTTTATTGAAGGTTCCAAGCCAGCACGGATCTGAGAACAACCGGCGAAACAAACTCAGCGGAACTGTTAGGCTATTTAATTGTATTTTAAGAATTTTAAATAATTTCCTAAATATGCCTGAAGCGATCACCTTATTCCCAAGGCGTAGTATCAATAAAGTCTCTTATTCTATAATAATAAATACCCTTAGCTACCCAATGTTCCATAACAATTTTCTTAAAATTATTTACTGAATATTTTTTTTTTAAACTTGTAAAAGTCTCAGCGAGTTATGGAGTGGACAAAGAGGAGGAGGTTCGGAGTCTCGCTGCGAGATAAAATAAGAAATGAGGTTATCCGCAGACGAACAAAAGTACCGACCTTGCCCGCCGTATAAGTAAGTTGAAATGGCAATGGGCTGGCCGCATCGCTCGATGAACCGATAACCGTTGGGGTAGAAAGGTTCTCGAGTGGCGACAGCGGACCGGGAAGGGCAGAGAGGGTCGTCCCGCCACGCGAAGGAAAGACGATCTCATAAAGGTCGCGGATAACCGTTGCATCCAGATCGTTCAAGATCGCAATAGGTGAGAGTCTTTCGGGAAGGCTTATATCCAATTGGTTTAATAGGCTGATAACGATGATGATGATGATTGTAGAAGCATTTTAAACCTTACCTGTTGTATATAGAATATTTTTTGCAAGTGCAGCAACAATTCGCTGCGACAGTTGTTGAGTGCCGCATGATTTCGCGCTGCGAGTTCGCGCATCGCGGTACAAGTTTCGCGCAACTCTTTCAGTGCGTCGTTTCGACGCGACAGATCGTGATAATTGGTCATTAGCTCTGAGCCTATAAGTGAGAGACATTTTAATTTCATAAAGCATTTATTCCAATAGTTCCCACAAGAGACACTTTTGCAAGTCAATTTACAATAGTAAAGCTACCATTGGTTCGGAAGAAACTTATAAGGTTCATTTTTTTATCGCCAAATTAACAATGGTTGTTTCAGTTACATTCATCAGTTAAGAAAGTACCAGTTGGTGCTTGTTCAGAAGCTTCCATGCATCTTTGTATTCTATGTAGATTCTTGCGCACATACTTTATTTTTTCGTAAATGTATTACATATATATTAAATTATTAAATGTATTTTAAATACTCATTTATGGAATCGCGGAGACGCGTCTGGTTATGTGAAGCATAGGCAGGCACCAACCCGTGACCCTGCAATCCTCTGATGGGCTGGGGTGTCCATGAGCGGAGCACCGCTTATACTAGATGAGCCTACTTATTTGACTCCGTTTATATAAAAAAATAAATGTCGCGGTAATATATACAGTTGGTTATTCATACACATACAAAAAAGGTAATCAAGCATCTCTGGCAGTTTTCGCTTAATTATAATTACGTTAAGTAAACATTTGTTATTCTTCATAATTCTAGCTACCTTGACAATTTTTATCTACATAAGTTAGAACGTAGATACACGATATATAAATAATTAAAACTGTTCAACAATCACTCACCAAAATCTTGATTCTCTTCAAATAACTTAGCGTGCCTCTCTTTCAGCCTTCTTATATTAGCTAATTTACTATCTCTTTCGTCTGAAAGGATCAGCCGTTTAAAGTGCAATATTTCCAACTGCTTCGTTAACCTTATGTGCTCTGCCCTTTGGAATGGAGATGGTTTAGTCTAAAAAAAGACCAAAGGAATTAATCCAAATTTTATTAGATTTTATATCTGGATCCAAATTTCAGGCAAATAAAAATGTTCTGTTTGGATAGACATAAAAATTAAGAGGTTTTTTAATTTGTAATAATTACACTCATTTAGAAGTACTTCAGTCTCTAAAAATCCTGCTAGAGAGAAAACACTTTATCTATGAATATAATCTTACTATTTTGACAATGTGACACATATTATACAAGATAAATTCATAAAACTTACTCTATATGAAAGTAAATCATTTAACTTCAATGTCAGCCTTGGTCCGTGCGATGTAGACCTTCCATCCTCTTTGATCTTGCCATTTTTGGTCAAATCACTTTGCGATTTTGCTTTTTTCAAGTCCTCATCGAGGGGCGAAAAGAGATTCCTTTGGGATTTACTTCTATTGTTCAACTTCCCTTCAAATTCTGGTTGGATAGAGTCTGATAGAGCCGATTTATTGTATATCCTTTCTTTTATATCTTGAACAGCCTCTTGTTTCTTCTTAATAGCGTATTGCAATAAATGGAGGTTTTGCAATTTAGTCGCGTTATAGCTCGGCCTTATTTCCGATTTGAGAAAACTTAGCCCTACATAACGGTATTTGGGAACGCCGTCCATCTCGTTCCTCAAATCATAACTTTCCGCAGTTTCGCTTAAGTCGACCCTCGATACGTCATCGCAGGTTGTAGCACAATTGAGCTCACTGGTCCTAAATTCTTTAACTAAATCCGGCGAGTGTTCGTATATTTGATTGGAATTTTGCTTCCTCTCACTGCTGCCTTCTCTTTTCCTGCCTATATTTAAACTAGATGATGGCCTTAGCAGTGGGAAATTTTGCTTGAAACCTTTTTCAATTGGACTGTGGCTTTTTGAATATTCCTTCTCTGTTTTTTTCAATTTTGTGGGTGATAATGAATGTAAATCTGTTATCAACTTATGCTCAATTTTAGACTTCTCTGATGAGTTTGATGAAAGGGAGCCCTGTTCAACTTCGTTTTCTCCAGGGATTATATCTAATTTTAGACTTTTATATGAACAAAAGTAGCCTCCATGCATTTGGAATACTAGTGTGTTGTTTTTGAAGCAATCTGAATTGAAATTTAATGCTAAATTGGCGCCAATATATCTAAGACCACTAAAATAGATACCCCATGTTTGAATCACAGTGTCTTGGATTTTACGATTGAATTCTTCACCATCTTTGCAAGGGGAGGTAATGTGACACCATATTCTTACAACAACATTTGTTGATGATATATGTTGAGTTATTTCTGAAAATAAATATATTTTATCTTTATAATAAATAATATCTTAATATGAAAACATTAGATTTCATAAGAAATCATAACAATAAAATATGTTTAGTTCTGATATACAAAACTAGTCCTATTGCTTTTATAATATATCATTTATTAGAACCATTAGAAGAAAATATTGTTACATATAATAAGATAGAGCACATTTCTCTTAGAAATACCTGAATCAATCTCCTTCCATTTGGGATGTGGCGATGATATTCTCTCACTTGTATAGAATGGTGCTGACATGGTTGTGTGATGCAGTGTTAAATAGTAACTACATTGGTAGTTACACCACTCTGGTGGACGAATGTTATAGCCAACAATCTTTAAAGAAATAAACTCTTACAATTTTTTAAAACATCTATGACATAAACTATTTCATTCTACTAATCATTTCAATTTAAATAAATTATTTTATGTGATATATTTGTATACTTTATCAGACATTTTGAATAGAAGTTACATGTTTCCTCTTCATAAACATGGGATAACTCTATGGATGCTTTTAATATAAATTTAATTGAGGAAATTGCCTTCATGAAATACTGATTTTTAATATAATATAAAGTATTCAGTATAATGTCCAATGTAATTAAACATAACAATATATTCTAATATGTATCACATATTAGCCAAATTTTGGTTTAACTAACATCAATAAATGAATTGATCCATTCTTGATACTTATTGTTTTATAGGGAAAAACTTCTTTCTTTCTTTCATATTTTTATTACTAGTTAACTGGGGTTTTTGACTTATTAATAATTTAAACTTAAATGGTAATAAAACTACATTGGGCATAAAATATATGCTGTTATATAATTGATTTTACTTTTACCATATAAAATAAACAAAAAGATATACATGGTCATGCTAATAAAATTGCTGATTTGTTTCATCGTCATTTGTTTTTTATCTCTTTCCACATAAACTTGATTAAAATTTTAAAGTAATTTGATAAACTTAGGATATTTTGTAATGTTTGATGCAAGAATTCTGTTAAACACCTATTACTAATAAAAAACGTCACATTGGTGTAGGCGTTTGTTGATAAATCTACACATAAAGATGTATTTATATAAGGATTTAAAAGGCGAGGATTATATGAAATTCACCTGAATCAAACTTCGTAATCTGAGTTGCTGGGTTGTTAAGGGAGTCCATTCTCTGCATCTAGGTCTTCCAAACATCTCTTTTCTTGTTCACAACACAAAAGGGAATAAAATAATACTCATCAGTAATGAAACTTATACGACCAGTGGTATTTTTAAAGATATTAATAAGACTCAATTAAGAATTTTTACTACAGGAACACTTTAAATTAATTTAAAAGAACAATCAAAAATAACATCTGACTACATTGTTCTATTGTCATCTTTGTGTACCACCTTCAAGGTTTGAGTATCCTGTATGAAGTATTTAATATTATTCTATAACCCAGATCTTTCAAAATAATACTGTTCAATGTCAATTTCATTACGACATATATGTCAAAACATGTCAATTCCATTTTTAGTCTCTGCTTTTACCCGATATTTTAGAATTAAAACAGAGCACTGCTTGTGATTTCTAGAGAATTATATAGTTATCACAATTAAACACGTTTTGTTGAATTATATAAATTATTAAATAAATTATTATTTATTATATAAATATATAATAAATTATATCGCTTTCTTGTAATTATGAACCTTTGTTTTTGTTTAAAACTGCACTTATTTTACATAGTATTATTAGTATGGCCGTATAGAGTTACAGTATCTACACTACTAAAAATATATATCTTAATAATATATTATATTTATCAAATTTAAATAATGTGTATTTTCCTCCAATTCTTCACCCGTAAAAGATTTCGCTGTTTGATTGCCTTTCCTCGTTTTAAATAAATCTAAAATATTTTTTCTTGAGTACATTTTTTAAAGCAGACAACAGAACAAGTGAGTCTCTTATAATATGGTAAGAGAACACTGCCACTCAAGAATAACCGCGACATAATCCACGCTTTGGTCGTTTTACCGGTTTTTTATGCTGCAACTTAGCGGCACTTTTAAGGGCCTCCGGAATCACTCACTCTGCGAAACACAGTACAAGTACCGTTTCACGCTTATTATTAGTATGTTAGCATGGCTCTCCCACGGGCTTTTAATCAAAACTTTGTTTTTTATGTTGACGTTACCTACGTACCTACAAGTTATAATAGTAGTATATGTTTAATATGTACGTTGTAGTTTTTTTTAAATGTTATCGAAATTGATTTTAGTTATTATATTAATTTTTTATTTTAGTTTACTATGGTCATCATTATTATTTATTAATTTGATATAATTTTAGTTTTCCTTATTTTTTTCTTAATATTCTTTTATCTACAGTTAAGTCGCACTATAGAGTAATAAAATATCTAAAACGTTAATTATTAATTATATTTCAGTACAAGGCACAACGCGACTCAATTACCATAAAAACAATTCGATTATTCAACATTATTGTTTCGTCATGAATATCATTTGTATTTTTTTATCGTATATTACATATTTTCAACATATTGTTCCTTGTGTAAGATGCATTTATTAATATGAGTAGAAATTTAAAAATTAAAAAAATAATGAATTTTTTTTTTAAGTTGAGTTCAGAGGAAGAAAATATAGATGCAATTTCAAAATCTTTTGAAAAGATAGTGGTAAATAAGTATAAACAGCAATAAGCATTAACATATCTAATTATTAAACCTGTGCTTATGCTTTAATATTTTCCAGAACGAAGAATTGGAAAAGGATAAAGAAGTGAAATTATATAGTCATTTGAAAATACCCAATGATTTTCAAGACTTAGGTCGGCGATTCGTTCTTCAATATCCTTATTCAGAAGTAAGCATTCACAAATAAAGTAAGTACAAACCTATCTTTTTGAATTCCGTATTAATATATTATACTTTACAGATAAATGTTGAAAATATCACGGAGGAATTTGATTTAGACAAAGTTGTAAAGGTATAAAAATAATAAATCAACATGTTAACATTCTTTAAATTTACGTAAAAACTTTACTTACAAGGTATGTTAATTAAAATTGTCAAAATTAACATCCTCCATTTGACAAAGTTAGTCTGCTTTTTGTATATATAAATATTATAACAATTAATAATATTAGAAAAAGTAAAATCCAATTATTAAGTGGTACCTACTTAGTTTGATATTCGGTTAAAAACTGCGCGTTTTTTTAAATCCAGGAGCACCTTTTGGAAGATGCCGCATATGAAAAGTCAATTACTCCTATTAAGGTATTTTTCGGAGCATTATGTTATGTATTTACATAAAGTAGATAACACACAAAAATACTTTGCTTTAGGCGTCCCCTGAATTAGTTTTAGCTGTAGCTAAACAATCTGCGTTGCTCCAAGCCGCCATGCCAATAAATCCTTCTGATGATGTGATTCAAAGAAATATGCTTCGTACTGGTGTAAGTTTTATAATTTCAGTTAAAAACAAAAAATAATAAAGTTTATTATATAATTTTAAATTAACTTCCTATTCTTTACACAGAATATTAATTAATATAAACTCAGCTATTCTTAACAAAAATATAGTTACTAAATATATTTTACAGCAATAGGTACTAATACCTAAAACGCAAGCCTTTGTCGTTAGGGTCCAAAACCATACATTTACTATCGACACATAATATTTTTTTAGGATTATTGGAATGACGTTGTGGAAGAATCTATTGATCCGGATTTATTATTAAGATCTGGACGTCCTAGAAAAATTGTAAGTATAATTTGAACGTCATTTAAATATTATTTGCAAAATACGAATGTAGGTTGAAAATGTTAATTTTAGTACTCTGTGTGATAATTAACATTCATATTTTTGTTAAAGAATTCAATGAAATTGCGGTTTTTACCTGGATCGAATTTGTACGAGCTTGTATCGCAGTTAAAGAAGATTTCACCACGATTGCTATATGTAATAAGTGATGATTCTGAATAAATTGTATGTAATTATTTACTTGTTTTAATTATATTAACACGTGGTCGAGTCGTTATACAGTATAATATACTGACGCACTAATTGGGCCAGCTCGTCCGAAATGATGCGGCCTCACAGAATACTCAGCGTAAAAGGATACTTGTACTGTGTTTCGCAAAGGGAGGATATCGGACGCAATTTAAATTATACCGCTTTAGAGGCATAAAAATCTAGCAATTCAATTAAAGCGTGTGTGGCGAGGTTGTT
>DWCF01004064.1:0-17584 GCA_018230265.1 Delias oraia
CCTTTAGTCGCCTCTTACGACATCCCATTAGGAAGACTGGGAGTGGTACTATTCTGATCCGGTAACCACACGGATTACTATGTAATTCATTACATAGTAACACATTATTATTTTGCAACATACTTATGTATTTACAAGATCATAAAAATCTTACATTAACCATGAAAAGTCAAGAAATTTGTCTTTTTAGTCTTAAACATTGAAAAAAATCAGTTAAGTAAACTAACCTATTCAAACATACATACATATCTATTTATATGTAACAATGAAAACTGCAAAAGGTGACTTCAACATTGAATTGTTTGTTTGTAAAAGAAGTTTACAAAAATTTTCGTCTACGAAATTTTTTTATTACTTATTACTAAAATTTTCTGACGTAATAAATAGTAATAAATTGAAATAATAATTTCATTGAATAATAATTGATTAGTAGTAAATTGAAATACTCAAGCCTTTAAGATACACGCGGCCGATTTAATAATAATTAATATAAAATTTGTTTCATAAGGATACCTATATGCTTAACCTGTTCAAACTTTTCATATGTTAGGCTTTGCTATTTATTTATTTTTTTCAAATAAGAAATGGTTAACAGATATCATGGTATTAATCTTAAAATAAATAATGTAAGATGTGGTTATAATTATACACAACACACTTAACGCATAATTTATCTGAGTTGTATGTTCTTTACTTGATTTTTTAATAGTATACATTATTTATATTTAAACTTTTGTTGCATACTTTATTCTTAAATTAATCATGATTTATTATAGCAAAAAGAAATAAATAATACTGTTTGAATATGATAATTGGAAAATAATAAATCAACATCAAAATTAAACTATCAGTTTTTTTATAATAAATGAGCAGCTATTTATAATTAATATGATGTTGCTTTTTAAATGTTGATGTCAAAAGATATTAATAATATTTTCAATAATGAGTTACAAAATCACAAAAATACCTTTGAGTTAATTGATTGGATAAAATTGTTGTGCTAAGTTAATAAACATATATATTATTAACTAGCAATGAAGTTGAATGTTTCTTCAACTTGTTAAATCTTTTACACAATAGAAATATATTTTTAATTCTTACATTATATGAATTAACTGGTCATCATAACTCAAATCAATTGCTTACTTACCTTTTATCAAAATAAAAGGTCATTTTATAAACTTATTATAAAATAATGACTAAATATTTACTAACCACTTGTACAATCTTCAACAAGCCAGGTACTGTGGTCAAATAAGACTTGTCAAATCTTATCCTGGTATTGACAGTAGTGTTGGATGTAATTGTGGTTGTAGTGGAGTGTTGTCCAGGGAATCCTGTCTCTGCCATCTTGAATCCTTTTAAGAATATTTACTTCAATTATCACATAATGAGCACATTTTTTCATGTGTAATATTTTTAAATAGGCGATCCTTTAATGGTTTGCAAAAAAGATCTATTGAATGCATTTATTTATTTTTATTTTTTTTGATCTTTGTCTTTAATCTGTTTTCATTTCAATTTTAAAATTACTGATACTGAAAATACTATGTATATTATTTTATTTTGTGTATCTATATATCTAATGAACTGAATTTTTTTTATTAAAAAGTTATCACAACTTCCGCCCACAAAATATTACTAAACACTCTTCGATTATATACTAATAACTAGGCAATCAAACAATTACTAATAGATATGTTAAATTATAATCCAAGTTAAATTATAAATCAATAATTTTATAACGAAAAAATTTTTAACTGCATGTAAAACAAATTGTCGTAGGAAAACCATTCTTCGTTATTAGCAATAGCATAGGCATATTTATTATTTTTACTAAATTCTCAAAAAGTTTTTAAATAACACCTTTATACACGATGCAACATCCGTCACTACCTAAAATACCTTTGGAGCAATGTGTACGCATAAATAAATATACAATTTACTAATTAAGTATGTGAAGAGAAACGTAGGAATTCACGAGACTACTGGAAAAAATATTTTTATATTCATTTAGATTTTTAGCAGCTATTAATTACCTAAAATCTAGCCCTGTGTTCAACTGCAAGTCAAATTAAAAACACCGTATTTTCTTTTAATACTGCTTTCCAGATAAAAATATTCGTCAGTAACCTTTACACTAAAAAATATGTATCATATTTTATAATGTAATCGGTATGACCGTTTTCAGAATAGCTAATCTACTAAATAAATAAGTTGTCAGTACAAAAAAATACTAATATCTGAACTGAATTTAATATACTTACAACAACACTTACACCCACTGACTACAATTTATACATTAGAGAAATTAAGAAAAAAATTAAAATAAAACAAGAATTGATAGATTAGTTCTATGGAGAATCCATTTTGTTGTTAGCACTAACTTGTAGCGGGCCTAGGGAGAGTATATATAGTCATCGTTGCACGTGCAGACCCCAGGTAGGTGTAGGTGTGCGTGCATTACTATTATTGGTTTCACGGTGAGTCATCGTTATCACTGTTCCATAGCAAGTTACAGGGCGGACGCAGGTCAGGCGGTCAGTCAGGCGCTAGACTAATTTTGGTCGCAAATAATGATAAAAATTAGCTTATTTTTATTTATACATGTGAATTCGAGCTAGTCCTTAAAGTTCGCTATTAACATTTCCATCGTTTTACTTTGGAAAAATAAGGAGTGGCGTAAAAGCTAGTTACCTAGTATGAGGCATATCGAGGACGGAAAATTAAACCATAGGTTAAATTTAACTACGTACTAGAGTCTATACTCTGAAAACTATCATATTTTTGAAGTTTGACAACAGAAACTTCAAACGCAGTCGTTCTAACATCTATTCTCTTTATATTTATTGTTTTGATAGATTTAAATATTTCTTTATTGATAACATTGTGAAAATGTAAAACACACAAGTTCACAATTTTTAATTAGATAGAAATGCTAACAACTTAAAAATAACAAATAGGAATCTAAGTAATTAATAATGAAAAATCTTATAAAAATCAGATGCTCATGGGAAAGTGCCAAAGCATTTAAATTTGTATTTCAGATGATATGATAATTAGGACGTAAATTCTATTTTAAAAAATGACTCATGGTTGTATTTACGTAATACTGGCTTGTGATTTAGAGTCAAGGAGACGTGACTGAAAATCCTGTGTTCTTATCAGTAGAACGACAAGTAGCGAGTGCTACGTTTTAAACTTGAATTTCTTTTTGTTCATAATATTTATTATGGTTATAATCTAATTAATCTCCAAATAAAACGCATGTAAGTTTTAGTAAATCTACAACATATTTTTATAGGATAAACAACAATAAATAGTAAAGAAATTGAATAACAACTGTGTTACATAGAAAAATAATTGTCTTGTTTAATATGTAGATCAAAATGGCTATGCAAAATAATACACAATCTATGGGATCATCAAATGTTGTCTTCAATACTCAAACAAGGCTTGATACTTCTTATGTTAAAACTAATCAGGGAATCATTAAGATTGTTGAGATTGTAAGTATTTTATTAAATACATGTCATATTACATTTAAATTATTGTGCTGGATTTTTTATGAAAATGGTGGCAAACTAGTAGGATTCAGCTAGGAAGTCATTTATAATCTGACATTATTTTACTCCCTATTCTTAATGAATTTAATCTTATTAAATAATTTTATTGTTTCAATAATCACTGCAATATTTATTTGTTTTATACTATCTATAAAAAAATATTTTTAGATCCTGGATTTACTTGGATTTATATGCATACAGTCTTCAATATTTTGGTCAAACTGGCGTGGTGTGTATTTTAATGTAACTGCCTTCCTAGGATTATGGTTTACATTGACACTACTGCTGTTGTATTTGTTCCACATCATAGAAAAGTACCATAATATTAAATGGTTACATATAGAAATGATTGGATGTGGAATAGTAACATTTCTTTATCTTATAGCTTCTACAATTGTAGTTGCTTTTGGAGCTGCTACATATTCTGCAGCAGGGGTAAGATACACTTCTTATATTTTCTTTTTTGAATGTTAAAATGCTGTCATTTTTAAATGTCTCGTATGTGGTAATATAAACAAAATATGTAATAAATAATCATCAATCAGTTCAATTTAAACTAAAATTGTTTGGTTAGCATCTTAATTAATGTGGTACTTCACATCCCATAGATAAAATCCTAATAAAATTATTATTAATAAGGCTAGCATTTTAGATAATGTATATACTTATATTAACTCAGTGATCAAAATATTTTATCAATTATTATAAATAATTATTTTTCTGAGCACAATGATTATTAATGATTTCTTTTCAGTTTTTCGGTTACCTGGCCATGGTCCTATATGGGTATGAGGCATTTACTAAGTTCCACGCAATACAGTTTGGAGACTTAGCCCAGGGAAGCCGCATTATGACAAAGCAAACCCATGTGACAGTGCCTCCAGCAATGCCCTAGAAACTGTTATAATGTTCTTAGTTATAGTGTATTTAAAATTTGGAATGTGGTAAAAGTATTCTTACAATATAGAGATTTAAAAATAGTCCTATTATCAGACATATACACAAAACATTTCACAGTATCAATATGTTAGATAATTTATTTATTTATTGAAATTCGTGAGGCACCTAAATGTTTTTATACAAAGTCTTTCTATTCATCACTTAAAATGAATAATTAGTTGATGTCTTTTTAACATAAGTATTAACAACAGAATTAGTTTTGCTAGTTATTTTTAATTTTATTTATTGATAATTTTTGCATGTACATTAATTTAAGATGCCTATGATATCTTGTTAGATTAATTAATTTTACATATTATACTCTAAATTATAAGCTAGTTTAACAAATCCACTCTTCTGTCCGCCTATTCTTGCAGTTACACTTTATAACCTTGGATTATTACATTATTTAGAAATATGATACATTACAGATATTAATGTGATATGTTTAAGCCAAATATAAGTTTAAAAATATAGACTACAATAAATAATATAAAAGTTATTTATTTACAGATATTCTGTGTTTGAGTTGTATGTATGTAAGATTGTATACTTATTCAAAGGCTTTTCTATTACTATATAATTTTTAATAAAAATACCTTAAAAAAATAATTAAAAATTCTTTCATTATTTTTATAATATGTTCTATTTATTTTTGGACTAATTTCTACCTATACATAAGATTTAATTTATAGTAGTAGATATTATTATACTGCTACAACTGTATAAAATAAGGTTGTATATATAACGCTCACATTTATGCTAAAAAAAATTATAAAAAGTCTGTTAATACACTTGTATTTTAAACTTAATTGAATTAATATTATTATTATGCCATGCTAAATATTATAATGTGTCCGTCCTAAGCTTATGGGTATATTAATAAACTCTGTATATTTTGTATAATTGTTAAGACAAAAGTTTAAATAATATAAGTTGTTATGCATATTGTAATGTGTATTCCATAAACATAGGTAATAAAGTATGGATAATTCAATATCCATTTGACAAAAATATGACATTTCATATATTTTGGTATTATTATATTTATAAATATGTATAATATATAAGAGACAACCAAAAACCCAAATGGTCATGTGGAAATTTATTAAATTAATGAAATTTGGAGCACTTAACTCATTATTCTGTATTAATTTGAACATGAAATGGAAACACATTATATTAAATTTGTTGTAATAACTTTTTCAATAAAAAATATTAATAATATTTTTATTTAAATATGTGTAGATGTTACTCCAATGTTTACTAATTAATTTACATTAAGAATTCTCAGTAACTCACTACAGTTAACATTTAAGTAAATTGATAATTATTACATAAAATCAAATAACAAAAACTTCTATTTATTTAAGGTTACTTTTTCGTATTATTAATTAATATTCATAATTGAAATTTGAAGACTTATATTGTATGACAACAAAAGCAATTTGTTTACGTTTTTGTCACCTAAATTGTTAAGCCGATACTAGTATATTTGTTAGGAGGGCGTGTTCGAAACATTCGAAATCGTTTCGGTTTCGTCAAAAGTTCTGGCCAATTTTTGGCCCAATCGAACTTCCGGTTGGACACTAATATAATATAATTTTACCAAAGCCTGTATGACTTCATTAATCATATTAAAAATAAAACAATTTTAAAATTTAACAATTTTTAATGGTAAGTTTTACACACTATGAACTAAACTCATAAAACTAAATAATATTAAAACTAAAATGATTAGCCAATTGACATAATTGAATCAATTGATAGTAAATTCCTATTTCAATCAAAACCAATATAAACAGATAATATTATGACTTACCAGGTACCTATAAGTTTTTAATACATAATATAAAAACATAGTCACTGTGCCGCTTGTTGGTTTATTCTTAATATCTATAAATATTTTCTTTATAAATGTCAGTCTAATATATAAAAAATAATGGCAGAATTTGGCTGGTGTCCATTAGTTACTAAGAATCAACTGTTTAAAGAACATAATAAAATAATTAGAAATGTTTCCACATTGTTTTCGTACCATAAAGTAAAGCCTATAAAATATTAATTTATTCTTCTTTACCTACTCTAACTAAGGGTGATAATTTTGGCAGCTCACAGAAGGGATGGGGTAGTATAAAATCTAATAAACCTAATCAATTTCTATAGGATTTGAAAAAAAAATGCATACAGAGATTGAAACAGAAAGTACATACAGAACATTCTGATAATATAAGAAATAAAAAAATATGAATATCATTGGAGTGATCAATTAAAATTTAATGCTAATATATAATATATACAAAGATAGTGCCCAACCAACATTAAGATTTGCAGACCTTCAAAAAACAGCCTATCTACCCCTAAAGGATCCGTAGACTTGAGCAAAAAACTATAAGTATTGCATCAAAATACTGCTTAAATACAATTATTGTTACATAAGATTAAATTTGACTTTGATTTAGCTATTGTGCTGGTAGCCCTCTTTTCCAACCTTTATAATTTAAATATGCATCAATTCCATATGCTACCATAGCGCAGAATCCAAAAAACTGTAATGATTAAAATAACATGTTCTTATCATTTACATATAATTTTATGGATAACTCCACAAGTGATTTTTTTATAATTAAATTATGCTTATATAGCTTCCAAGATATATATAGTAACTTACCCCAACAGCATATCCACTTTCTCCAACAACAGTAGCAAATATTGAAGTTCCAATATATGCCAAACACATAGCAGTACAAAAGAAAAATTGCAACTTCTGCCATGGTAAACTGTCATACTTTTCAACAAAATGAAACAGGTACATCAGGAATAAGAATACTGTTATGATGTTGCCAATCCAATAAAGAATGTTATAGATGATGGCTGATATCCATGACCAGGAAACTTTGATACAGATAAATCCAATCAAGTTACAGATCTGAAGAACCAAATTACTTAAATTTATTATGTTAAAATTATGTATACTACAATCTGACTCATATACCCTTACCACTTCAATCAACTTAAGAATCCCTGGTATAGTTCTAATGTAACTCTTATCAAATTTAAGTTCCTTTTTAGGTGGTGGTGGAGCTTGGACTGGAGTAGAGTTTTGCACAAAATGATCAAACATGTTTGATCGACTATAAACTATAACTAAACTAAACTATAACTTTTATAAATAGTTCTTTGTAGTTTCTTAGCCGAAAAATAAGAACTGATATTAGATTTCTGTTAAGATGTTTTCATCAGAATCTAATACGCAAAACTTCTAATTTTTATTATTACTATATATTTTAGTATTACTTAAACATGCTACTTTTTAATTTATAGTTTATTATAATAAACATTCTTTTGTATATTTTGGTTCCACAATATTGTTTTCGTAAATCAGTTCAACGGTAAGGATGAATTGAACTGTTGAAGATTACTTTATAAACAAGGGATTTAAAATCTTGGCCTATCAAGTTATCAATATAATGTAGAATATTAATTATACACAAACTTTTCGTAAAGTTATAAAAAGTTTTAAAAGTTGGACGTTCATTTAGGTATATAACTTGAAAACACTTGTGCACTTTCCGTTATAGATTGTAGGCAATGTCATCCTTGAAATACCTCTCTATCTAATAGTTCTGGTCTTAAATTAAAATATTACTGTTTTTTAGAACAAATTAAAGGTAAATATGTTGAAATAAAATAATGATATAAAAAAGATAAATAGTTTTCAGTCATTAGTCATCTGTAGATCATAAGCATAGATAATCTTCAAAGGGTGTGATCAGTCATCAGTGTTCTTACTTTTTCGACAAGGCAGCCACTACGCCGCCACTGCCAAGATACGAACCTGGAACGAAGATGAGAACTAGGGTTTTGTATAGAATAAAAGATAATATAATAAAGACTCTAAGATTTACAGACATGAATTGAAATATAGCAAACTATAGATTTTCATAAATATTTTTCATAATATTTCTGGACCACGGACATGGATAATGGAAAGTTATTTTATTAATTAGTAACATAATTCATGCTGGTTATTGATAATTTTAAAAAATATACACTATTCATAGTGTAATGATGAAATCTGTAGAGTTTTATAAGGTTCTATAGGTTTATACTTACCAAATGATACAAAGATCGTTTTACAGTTTAGAAAATACATTATTGACAATAGAATATTTAATTAATAACAACACAAATAATGAGGTATAATATATAACGTCACTTTGTGTTATAAGAATAATATTATAGCCATTATTCTTTTTCTCTCGTTACAATACAGATTCTAAAAATTATCATACTAAGTTTGACATATGATTATTTTCAACTCTTAATAATGACACGAATGACAACCGTCTGTTAAGTGTCGCAAATTTCAGGGAGTCTCGTTACAACGAGGTATTTTGTTATAATTAAAAAATAATAATACTACGATCTACATATGAGTATCTTCGTAATACAAATTTGGAAATTTATTGGATTATCATTATTTTAGCTTAATATACAGCGACATATTTACGATACATTTGCACATCCGTTAAAGATCTTCCCTGAAGTCTCAGTATTCACTAATATTAAAAAGGGTTGGCTTTTACATGTAATGGGAGAGAGAGATTGGAGACCGTTTATATACGGCGGCCTCGCGTCAATTGTTGCCGAATTTGGTAAGTTTTACCCTACAAGCATCAATATATTTGTCTCATTAATTACTAAAAAAATTTGCAATATAACTAAGACATTATTTAATGTTTATTAATTGTAGGTACATTTCCCATTGATACAACAAAAACTCGACTTCAGATACAGGGACAAAAGATTGACCCTCGACATGTTGAATTACGGTACAGAGGTATGGTCGATTGTTTCATAAAAACTTCTAAACAAGAAGGAATTAAAGCACTGTATTGTGGGTGAGTAAGAATAAATCTCTGTTAAACATTTTTTAAATGTTATATAAAGAAACAAATATAATTATTATTTAAATACCAATATATGAATTCACAGCAATTCAATATTGGAATTGGTTGGTAGCCAAAACTGTAGTTTATAAAATTGTAAGTATAGTACTTACATAACTATTAATTTATTTACTTAATAAAGTTACTTATCTCTTTGATAGCTTATTTTATGATAATGGATTAAATTATTTAAAATGTTTTTTACTGATATGTTTTAGAATCTGGCCAGCAGTGCTTAGACAAGCAACATATGGTACAATTAAGTTTGGCACTTACTACTCAATGAAAAAAGCATTTGCTGCTAGGCGAGATGATGGTGGTAGCCGAGAACATTTGGCTACAAACACATTTTGTGCTGCATTTGCAGGAGGATTATCCAGTGCTATTGCTAATCCTACAGATGTGCTTAAAGTCAGAATGCAGGTGTGTGTTGCTAGTCTAGGGGTTATGTTTCAATTTTTTTGTAGTACAGCAGTCAAAGGAGCAGGTGGATCTCCTATATGCAAGAAAACACCGCCGCCCATGTACAACCGCGCCACAGTCCACTCATTGGTTGTGTTGCTGGCTTTTTACTCCACTTAAGCGGCATTTTTAAGTGGCTTTGATATCCTCACTCATTCAACGAAACACAGTACATGTACTGTCTCACGTTGAGCATTCTGTGACTCCATGGTATCACTTGTGACAAGCCGGCCCATTTAGTGCGTCCGCATATGCTATAGCATGGCTCTCCCACGGGTGTTCATTTTATTCTTTATATAACTTGATAAGCACTATTTAGTTGTAAATAGGTTCATTTTGTATGTATATATTTTTCTTCCATTTTGTATTTTCTACTTTTTCTCAGGTAGGTGATGAGAAGCGTAACATAGTGCGGTGCTTTATAGATATCTATAGGATCGAAGGGGTAGCGGGGTTATGGCGGGGCGTAGCACCGACGTCGCAGCGCGCGGCCTTGATTGCAGCCGTTGAGTTGCCAGTATATGATGCGTGTAAGAAATGGCTTATAGTTCCATTAGGAGACCGCCCCTTGAACCACTTCGTGTCAAGTTTGCTAGCTAGCCTTGGCAGCGCCGTCGCCAGTACGCCGCTTGATGTCGTTAGGGTGAGTCACTATACATCATACCTCCTTCTTGTATATTTTTTCACTATGCCCGCAATAGAAGTGGAACTTACTTAAAAAGGATTGTTTTGACATTACAATTAGATAATGTAGGAAATGAAACCGATATAGTTTTATTTACATAAAAGATTCCCTAAAAATGTATTTTTTTAATTACAGACGCGGCTTATGAACCAAAGAAATGTGATAGATGCAAATATTCGGATATACAAGGGCACGGTCGACTGTTTTGTTCAGGTAGTTATTTATAAAGATATTATATCTATTTGGTATCCCTATGTCTTTACTGGTATAATATTTTTTAAATATCTTTCAAAATATATAACTCACGTGATAGCTACGGAGTAATTTGCAATAAGAAATATACAATGTACTACTATACATAGTATAGTACTATCAGTAGTATATATTATTCTCCACAGACTTAAAATCTTTTGTATGATTTCAGACAGTGCGCAGTGAAGGTGCGAGCGCACTGTATAAAGGATTCATTCCAACGTGGCTTCGTATGGGACCCTGGAATATTATTTTCTTCCTCACTTACGAGCAACTCAAGGCTTTTTATTAATTCACAATACCGTTAAATGTATGTATGTTTTAAGAATATATTAGGTATTAGAATAATAATTATTATTTAACATATAATATTTAAAAAAAATATTCGGAACTACGTTTTAAAAATGGAGGCTATTCTATTATTTCTTTTATTTTTCTTTTGTAATTCTGAGATGGTCACATAATTGTTATTGATATTGAGGCGTTATTTTTTAAATAAAATATATGTTATAAATATATATTTATTTATAAAAAGATATTATGTTAATTGGTAATTCGAATTTGTTTCAGATAAGTCCAGAATTGTAGATCAATTTATAAGTTAAGTACAACGTTTTAAAACAAGAATGTGTTGTCATGAAATTATCAAATATAGCTATTAGTCAATAAACTAAATATAATACTTGTATGTATTACATATACATTACACATATACATATATATTACATATACGCGGCGTACACGTAATGTTATCCTTGGGCGGCAGTGTTCTTTTACCATATAGGAGACCCACCTGCTCCGTTGTTCGCTATACCATTAAAAAATCTATTGTTTCGATAATTTTAAACAACCTATGAATCGATACTAGTAATGTAATATTTAACTTTCTTGTAAATGCTGCCGTCTCAAATATTTGTGCTCTGTTAGACATTAATAAAAAAATAAACGAAATTTATTTAAAAATATTTTAGCTACACGCTTTTGTTTGATTTGATTTTTAAAATCTTGTTAAATGGTAGTTTTAATATGTTGTAATAGTATTGTTTTGCCGCGATGGTCAGCTTTTCTGGACTTAGTCCTCTTCTGTCCATTAGATATTATAATTATTAATCATTATAAAAATTAAAATAGCGCCAAACATACCAAGTTTAAATAAGGCACATAGTGCATTAACTTATTCACTAAATATACATTAATCATTGAAGTTAGTGTCATTAAGGGTATAATTATATTCAAAATGCTTTTTAGTAGTTATTTGTAGACAAAAATTGATTACATTAAAAAATATAATATATATATACACATTGCTTTTATACACTTAATTTTTTAAATACACATATAGTTTCTTAATATTTTGTTGTTTGGATTGTTTCAAGCATTTTGGGCTGCATTCATTTCAATGCATTTTTATATTTGTATTTTAAGACAAATATTATTTGTATATGAACTTTATTATTGAATATAGTAATCTCGTATCCGTTGTTGATATCAATAAATGATATTTCATAATAGTTGGTTGTTCAATTTGAATATTTTGGAGGCATTTGTTATGAATTTTATTTTTGAAGCTGTTTTTTTTTAAAATGCAATTTTTCTACGATTAATTATATATTGTTATACGTTTAGTTATATGATCACTATAATAATGTTATATCTTTTTTTATAAAACTTAGTTTTCGTAAAATGTAATCGTTTCAGTCGTAAAATGTTTTCGTTTTTTTTAAAATGAATGTATACACATACTTTTGTATATATTGGTGCGACCAGTAATTATAATGAATCACGCGCACCTGCTTCTGCGTGCCACATATTAAAGACCTCTGGGAAGTCGCTACGCTGTATTACGAACAAACAAAGATGGAAGAACTTGTGATTTTTTCTTTCAATGATGAATCAACAGCAAGAAAACAATGATTGTAATGTCAGCTATGCGACTCGCCCTCGAACTTTCGTGCTTTCACGCCGTCCACATCGCTCCTAATACACTTCCCGTAATATTGTTGTATTTGTTAATAATTGCGCTCTTATTTTGAAGTGTAGTCATTTCTTTGTGTCATTTAAGTTTTTAAATTCAATTTAATTTACTGTGTAAATTTAAGTTAACTAAATCAATAAGTTTTTTTAAATGTTGCAAGGGCGAGCGAGTCATGTTATATTTAATTTTTAAAAAAACTGTATTTTCGAGGTTTTTTGTGTGAAATTGGTGGTGTTTTAACCTCAATCTATTCGGCAATCTACACAATTAAGGGAAATTGATATAATGCAGTGAAACGTGATCAATTATTGTGGTCAAAATTCAACATCCACCATGTTAAATTTTTTGCTCCGCATCTCACTCGAGACAGACGCACGTCATATTTCTATACAGGGCGAGCCATTGGTTCTTCCCAAAATACCCCGTGAAGCTGAGTGGCCGGCAACAAATAGACCTTCCAAAAAACAAATCTCTGCTATGCTGACGTCATCACCAACACACTTCTGAGGCCCTGGCGCCGTTACATATTATTTTATCTAATCTATATATATTACTATATAAGAGATACAATATGTATTAAGTTTCTGAATGTTATATACTCGTATAGAATAAGTCTACTTTCGTGTTTTTATTTTTTTAAAACAAATATTTGTATAAATTTTCTTTCGTAGTTGTTAAAAGATTGAATGTGTCTGTTTTATGATGCTTTGAAAAATATTTTGCTTGAAACCAGTTCCTAACTAATTTTAATTTTGTAAATGACGATTAGATATGTATTTTGTGCATATATACGTTATATATGCACAACTTATTCACTTTTCTCGTTAACGTCTGTAAATTATGTTACTCAATAGGAGTGTTGTCTAGTTATTTTAAAAGCACAAAGGCATATATTGATCTTGAGCTTGTAAATTTTATGTAGAGCGACATGTTTAGGTGTAAAATGTGTATTTATATTAGGACTGTAAATTTATATGTGTCAAACACACGAGTAGGTACAAAATGTTAGCAAAATTTTGTAGGAAATAAATTGATTTTAAATATTTTTATTTTATTTGAATTAAACAACTTATATTTTAAACTTTATTGCTGAGAATTTTGAAGATATATATGAAAGAAAATTGATTCAAAGCCGAATCTTACTTTTGATTAGATTTGGGAATTAATTGATTTATAGTATCAAGAACTAAAAACCTTACCTCAATGAACCTTTCATTTCGTAAAAAAGAATGTTGTCAAATTACAAAATGTTGACAGAAATTTACACTTAAGCAATGTCTTATTTTTAATTTATAATAGAAAATATGGAATCAAACGTAGTCGAAAGCGACGGGCGATGCGCATGTGAAGTAGGCCCTACTCTGGGAGTTCTGAACGATGTGCACAAGGCCTATGAAGAGAGAATGGAACTCATCAACCGCACAGCCGGATCACAGAAACTGCAAGTAAGGTTTCTTCTGGTATTTAAGCTCTGTCCGTTCGTATCACCGCACTCATCAGCACTTAAATCACCGAGTACAGATCGATGTTTAAATTTTATAAATTTTAAATGTATCAAATTGAAAGTGTTTTTTATTTTATAGCGGATAATGGAGCAGGTGGGTCTCCTATGGTTAGAGAACAACGCCCTCGAACAACCGCGCTAAAGTCCGCGCATGGTTGTGTTGCTGGGTTTTTACGCCGCTTAAGCGGAACTTTTAAGGGCCTCACTCATTCTGAGAAACATAGTACCATTTCACGCTGAGTATTTCTGTGAGCCCGTGGTATCACATAGGACCAGCCGGCCCAATTAGTGCGTCAGCGCTCTTCCACGAGGAAGAGTTTATAGTCTTTATAAGATTATATTTTTTTATATCAGTAGAAAAATTATCCAAAACATATTGAAGTGTGACTCTTGCTCTTTTGAAAGGCATAAAACAAAAGTGAAATGCTGAGTTTCAGAAACAAGTACAACTGCTGCAATCCTGGGTGGGCGACTTGGTCGCACAGAATACTCTTCTAGCACGCACCGTCGAGGAACTAGAGATTGAACTGACATCCCGCGTATTAAGCGAACGCAGGAAGTTCTCTGAGGTATTTTACCTTTTGCTTAACTTTGCTTAACTCTTAAGTGAATGAAAATTGTTAAGATAAGATACGTGGGTTAATTTTTACTCAACGGTGTAGAAGAATTGGTCCCTGTCTCTTGCGATTTTACGGGAGTGGAGAAGCCTAGGATTAACGGTCCTCCGCCCACGGACATCTATCATCTTGCTGGCGTTTTTGGCATTGATACGATCTTATATTAAATGCTTTAATAAATCTTTTTGTTTTGGATATTCTTCTGCAGGCAGATGATTCCAAAGTTATTTATTGATTAGTAAAATCGAATTAAGTCGACAGTAGCAAAAGCTACAAAATACCGTGTGAAGCTGTGGTGGCTGTATTGTCGGCAGCAAATATCCCTTCCAAAAAAATAAAATATAAGTTTGTATTGAGTGTTTTTTCTGGTATAATTATGATAATTACTTTACATAATATTAATAAATTTAAACATGAGATCAAAATTCAAGTTGCCGTTGAATTACATTAAAATACACTAATAGTACAAATATAACATAATATCTTATTAAAATAAAAATAGTTGCATATATGATGACGATGGCTTTACCGGCCGAGAGCCATTTCGTACAACTACATGTTATACTCGCGTAGATGGCGACAGAGTTGCGTGTGGAAGTGACAACTCTTCGGCGACGTCTGGCTCGTAAAGACTCGGACCTTCGCGGTCTACTGGAGGTACTGCGACGACTGAGGGAGTTTGATTATCGCGCTATCGACAGCATTCATTTCAACGAGGTCACACAGTCTGATATTTTTGGACCCGTCACCTGGCAAGTACAAGCTTTTATCGTTTTCTTGAATATAAAAATGTTAACTAAGCCTTTTTTATGTTATGTTTGTTCTTATAACTAAATTTAAAATCGGTTTCAGTATTGAATTGAGTATTAACATTTTTTTCATTATCAGGACTCCGAAATTAGAACAAGGTGATTCCGAAGGTAGTGATGGGGTAAAGAAGCAAAAACATAAAATAAAAAATTTTAAGTTTGCATAACAGATTTTTGAAAGTTTTGATGTTTTTATATATTTTTTGAAATAAATATATATATATTTTATATTGCGTTTTATTGTTAAATAGAAACACAATTATAATGTTTTTCAAGATAAGATATACAAAAATACTTGTTTTCTTTCAGAAAGATAAACCTAAAAAGATATATGATCAAGTAAGCGAACTGAAAATTAAGATAGATTCTTTACAAACGGATAACTTTAATAAGGAAAGGTATCAGAATTATAATTCTATTTTATCAAAAAAGTCATCACTTTATCACGTATGTACTAATATGATAATATTTTGTATTTAGGCTGAGAGACTAAAGCTTAAAGACATAATTTACCATTTATTTTGAAAGTTATTAGCTATTTACGTAATGACTTGCATACAAAACATGGTACAAAATCGGCTGATTCAGCACGAATTCTGGATGAAATGTCACTAGCGTAACAGGATTGTAATATTTCAGGGAAATTCGAAAACTGAGCAAGGATGTCCAACAATATGAACAAACTATCAGTAATCTCAGGAACGATATATCTATGACAAAGTACCATACACCGTAAGAAATTATTAAGTTTTTTAAGTTAAGAGAACACCGCTATCCATGAATAACCATGCCACAGTTCGCGCATTGGTTGAGTTGCCGGCTTTTTACGCCACTTAGCGGCATTTTTAAGGGCCTCCGATATCCTGACTCACTCAACGTGGTATCACTTCGTACGAGCCGGGCTAATTTGTGCGTCAGCATATGCTTCAGCATGGCTCCATGGGTGCGACATTATTAAGACACTCGCCCGGCCACTGCCAAGCTCTTAAATAGACCAAATAAATTATAATTGTTCGGACCGAGATTCGAACCCGATACCTTTCGCTTAATGGTACACTTTTGAAACCATTAAGCTACGAGGCACTATGTTGGTGAAAATCAGCCATAAATTACACTAAAAACAAAGCAACTTATTTGGGTTACAATTGCAACCATTTTCACTAACACATTTGATAAGTTTTTATGTATTATTTTTTAAAACAAATCCAAGAAGCTCTCATAATATAAGCCCATGTTTTCAGAGATGTGAGCAAAAAGGATGCTGCGGTTACAGTGGAAATATGTTGCTCGGCTAATAAAGAAGTATGTTTAATAGAACGAGTATTATAATTATTATAAAAATCCCTGTTACGTTGGTCCAAACATAAGATATTACTTGTAATCTATAAATTCTCGAGTTATTTCTTAATGCATCATGCAATTTAAATTACATACATTTGGTCATATTACTTAAACGACGAAGTGATTTATGTCGCCTCTAAGCAGCTATTATCAATTTTGATCCAGAATTAATTTTTTGCCAGGATGTCAGTTACTCTTTACAGATTCTTAACGTTATATTAACGACAGTGTGGCGATGTAGAGCCCGTGAAGGAATACAGTGTATTGAGAGACGAAGGATTGCAGTGCCAAAAGCAGATACAGCACATGGAGGTCAGCGTAAAGGCAGGGCATTCAGCATCAATTTTTTCCTAATACAATATATCTTTAATTATTATACAAACGACTATGTTTAACCAAATATCACAAACATGTTTTATTAAACCTTAAATCGCAAGAGGCTTGGAATGGCTCCTACTTTGGGGTTTAGTAAAAATCAAAGG
>DWCF01004065.1:0-17582 GCA_018230265.1 Delias oraia
TTCTAAGCAATTATTTAGATCTTTCTTTTGATCCAAAGTATTTAAGTTAGATAGTGATCTCAAAGCTAAGCCTTTAGTCTTAGCATTTAACCTAAATATATTATACCTAAATATATTTACGCGATTGGCCAACATATTTAAAATTCTTAAAAGCTGCAGAGGAATTATCGGTATGTCATTCTTTGTTCTTTACAATAATAATAATAGCAAAATAATCCTTTATTATTTATATACTTTTCACGTCTGATCCAATCAAATTAATTGTTTAACACAAGCAGTGAAATTATCGCATTCTATAAATAATTATTAGTATTTTAAATTAGTTATAAATATTCAAAATATATATGTATAATGCTATGTATAAATAAATAGTAATTACCAAACAAATTTCTGACAATTGACGTTTGATTTTGAAATATTACTAATAGTACTGTAAAGATAAAGAGTTTGTTGTTTTTGGTTTGATAAACTTGGTAATTTCAGAAAATACTAATTCTCTCGAAATCTTTATTTATCTTAACACATCTTCTTCACGTTTTGTATAAAACTTCTTTTTTTGAACACAATTTACAATATATATATATATAGTATTAAGCATAAATACTATTTTATATAATTGATCTACTTATGAATAAAGTAACAAATGTTTAGTGGTATCCGAATTCCGAGGTCCAGCTGGATCACATCAGGGAGCAATTGTAAAGGCTAAAATGCCACAAAAAATAATAAAGACACTCAAATTCGTCACATTTCCCTTTTAGGCTGTGTCCAAATAATATCAGACTACAATTATAACACAGACCTAAACTTCTGTAACTACTCAACCGAAGCATTATAATACATGTTGATGGTTTAATCCGTGCGTTATAAGTTGCTACTACAGTAGTTATAATTATATTGATAATTAAAATTGATTGATGTTTCCATGACAGCAACATAAACAAAAGCTGTTTATAGCTTTAATGTATTAACTTGGATTTCGTTATTTTTCGTTTATAACTAATATAATATAATGTCGATTGTGGAAGTAGTACATCATGATGAAGTTATATATACAATCCTTGATAAGCCACCTCCAGAGCCACCTAAAACTCCTAGGTATTTATTAATTTATTTTCGTTGCCATAACTGGGGTTTGGTAATATTTTTTTTATTCTATATCGGACAACGGAGCAGGTGGGTCTCCTATATGGTAAGAGAGCACCGCCCCCCATGAACGACCACGCCACAGTCCGCGCATTGGTTGTGTTGTGGCCTCCTATATCTTCACTCACTCTGCGAAACAGTACAAGTTCCGTTTCTCGCTGAGTATTTGGACGAGCCGGCCAAATTAGTGCATTAGCATATGCTTCAGCATGGCTTTATGGCGGGTAAACTGAGTTTCGCTGAGTGAGTGAGGATATCAGAGTCCCTTAATAATGCCGCATAAGTGGCATAAAAAGCCGGCAACACAACTATTACGCGGACTATGGCGCTTATATTGTCCATGTTTTTTACCATATAAAAGACCCACCTGCTCCATTAAAATATAAAAATTTCATGGGTTTTCAAGAAATTTAATTTACCTCCAACAGATATGAGTCCAAGCTTGAACGACAGTTGAAAGAAACTAAGATTCCACAAATGCGACGTCTTTTTGGATACGCCGAGACACCACTAAAGCCACCTGATCAATTTATAAAAAAAGGAGAAGGAATTGGTCAACCCATAAAAAAGTCCGATCATAAATGCTTTGTATCGGGAAATCTTCCACCTGTCCCGAAACGACCGCCACCAGGGGAAAAGACAGAGAAACCTAAAGTAAACTTTAAAGTTTTAAATATAAAAAAAGCAATAAAGACCAAAGGACATCCAGTTGAACCTAGGTAGTTCATTTATTTACGTAACTTAAGTGATTTTGTAGGATATATTATTATATATAGATGTATTCATCTCACGCTCAAAAGAAAAAAATAATTGTTAATTTAATCGAGGTTATTAAAATAGTTCAGTGACATTCAATTCAGGGTAACACATACAAATATGAATATTAATTCTTGAAATACGATTTACAAATTGTGAGTGCCTCTTTTAAAATTAATTTATGAAATTAAATTACGCTTTCAATATAATTTGGATATATATAATTTGAGAATTTGAATAATTTTATAGCTTATTGTTGCACAGCGTACGACGTAGTTAGGATTTTTTAAATTTCCTTCGTAAATATATATATATACATATATTATTACTCTCATTTAATTTTTTCCATATTTGTAAATGAGTGTCTGTAAATTATGTGATATTCCCAGTTCTATATATGGTGTTTGATTGCCTTGACAAACTCATGGAAATGAATAGTTTACATAATATATCTGTAACATCTACAGATTGGTCGATACAAGAGACGGTCACGTAAAAAGAATAAAGGGTTCCGGCGAAGTACCGGAATATTGTTTGCGCCCTGATTTCGGAAAGATGCCGACGTATTTGGTAAAAAGAAATAGAAAAATCCAAAGGGAAATCGAAAAAATAAGATATGCCGAAGAACATAAAGAAAGTATTTGTAAACTGATCAATGAGGAAGAAAGACAGCAACTACTAAACGTAAGTTGCTAAATGTAAATGCCTTTTTATGATGATGCGGGAAATGGAGCAGATGGGTATCATCTATGGTAAGTTATCACCGTCGCCCATAGGCAATCATGCCACAATCCACGCTTTGGTTGTGCTGCCAACCTTTTTACGCCACTAAGCCGTATTTCAATCGCCTCCGATATACCCATTCACTGAGCGAAGTACAGTACAGTTTCATGCAGAGTATTCTATGCTCGTGGTATAACTTCGGACGAGCCAGCCCAATTAGTGCGTCAGCATATGCTTTAGCATTGCTCTCCCACGAGTGCTACACTCGCCCAGCAGTGGCTGGGCGAGTGGTCAAGCCCTTTCAAAGACAGAAAATTAAAATGTTGCCTTGAAAAAAAAAACATCCGTTGTGAATAATATATATGAGAATTTTACAAGGACTTTGTTTCAGGATTTGAAGCATAACTGGAAATTGATGCAAAAAGCATTTCTGCAACTTCCAATGTTAACAGATACAATACCGAAAATTCTTAGAAAGACAAAGATGGAACAAGATTTACGGCAATTAGAAAAGGATATTGTTCTAGTTGAGTCCAATCCTTATATATATATTTACAAATAGAATTATGATTCTATTATTATATATGTATTTAGAAAACTTTGCTTACAAATTATATATGTACTAAAAACGTAATAGGTATTTTGATTGTCTTGAATAAACATATCTACACCTCAAAATTTATATGTGAATTAATTTCACTATACGATAAACAATCCATTTTTTCATTTACTAAATGCTGAGTGTTCAACACGAAAACTTCAACAATAATAAAACAAATTATAAAATTATAACTTTATTTAAATGGAATGGACAAAATCTTATTGCGAACATATTAAGACTAGATCAAATCTGACTAGAATGTTGGAAGTACAAGACAAAAATATTTTTAAACCTACTAATAATCTATAATTTTTGGCTAAAACTATCAAGATATAATCAGAGTATTGCCATGATATAATTTCTAGTATTGCGTTACACTAACCTAAATTATATTTACAATAACATAAAATTACCAAAAATAGAATTTGTAATACATTTCACGATTACTCCAGAAATGCAATAATTATAGTTATTATTTAATCACTTTAATAAACAAATGGCTTCAAATTTGGCACGAATGTTATATGAACTATACTTATGAGACATTAAACTACAAAAAACAACTTGACAGATTGGAGGACAATAATCATCAACATTAACGAATTTCAATCGACGTTTTGAACACACTTTGCAAGTAAATATCCTTGTTTTGACGTACGGTGGTTAAAATATTTATATGCTTGCAATCATAGGGCTAAATAGATCCTCAATTTATAGTCCCGCGTCAATTAAATCCATTTTCTAAGCAAGTGTGTTGAAAAAATTCTTTTAAACGTTGATTTAAAATGTAGAATAAAATTACAATCAATTGTTTAATTAAATTTTTACAATTTTTTACCATTCACATGTCTATAACTTAAGTGGAAGAACCTGGGGTAAAAAAATATATTAATCAATACTTTTATATTCCAATTTAATGGTGTTGTTTTAAATTCTAGAAATTTAAAAGGCGGTACTTCTTGTAAATAAATTATGAAGTACCGAGCTTATAGCCGTAAAAGAGGTTGATTTTAATAAATAAAATGCATCACTTACATTATTTAGAAGTTAGAGATCTTAAAGGTTAAATCTGTTAAATTTATTTATAATAAATTTAGATAAATAAATAGTTTTTCTAGGAAAACGCAGAAAATAATATTTTCATCTTTTATATTAGCATTTCAGAAGCATTTTGTTAAAGACTTGAGAAATTGACTGCCAATTACTTGTTACACCACACTGAAAACAAAAACATTAGAATTAAATATATCAATTGCATTATAAAACGCTGCTTTAATCTATCATCACGAGATGTGAGTTTACTGAAACGGTGTACGAGACAGTTTCAAAAACGGAATATAAACTGGTTAATAGCGTTTGGAAGAGTATGACTTATGATTGCTGACTAGTGGGACCCGCAGACATCGTTATACCCCGTTTTGTTCTGCGTCCGACTTACGTGACACTCGTTATTATATTTCTGCCAATTTCCACAATATCGTTATATTATCGCCAATGTTTTATTATTGTATATATGCTATTATATATTAAATGTTACTTAAAGTTAATTGAAATCCATTTAATAGTTTTTGCGTGAAAAAACAATAAACATATCGATCTATCTCGTACACTTTCACATTTATAACTATAGGATATAATTATAATATTTACATTATTTTATAAAGGAATAGGCTTAGAATTCGTCAATAACGAGAACCATAGCGAGCTATGTTTAAAATAACCATGTAAAATAATGTATCACTAACATTTTTGTAGTTTTTTTGCTGTGTTTGTATATGGAACCTTTTGCAATTCCGGCTGGGCCTCGCGCAGCACTGGACGGGCCACACGATGTTGTCTTTCGCGCATCTGGACCTTCAATTTTTACCGTCTGTCCAACGCGCAGTTGTGGATTTGGTCCATTCCAAGTCATATAATCCTCCCTAATAAAAAATAATATTATTTGTATTATCACAACCCATCTATCTCACTACTATACAATAACTACATGTTTGTTTAACCTGCTAAGCCACGTTGAACCGAACCAGATATAAAACATGTATTCGGGCAAACGTGACGTTCGTCTAATAGCTGCGGACAAGAATGAACTACTTACAATAGAAGATCATCCTTTGGCCCTTGTCGCAACAAAGGATTGGGTCCAGTATTGCGCACGGCATATTTAGACTTGTATTTTAGTTCAATATTCATGGTGGACTTTAGTATTGGTCTAGAAGAAATTAATAGAACAGTGTTTAGCTATATATCATAAATTATTTCACCATGCAATTATGTTTGATTCACAACTCTAAATGGCAAGAAACAGAAACATAATCATTTTTTTTTACTTTGGCTAAAATAATAAAATGGATATGATTATGAGGGATAGAAATATAAACACGTTGCAAGACTTAAATATCTATAAACCCACTCACACCTACTGGCCATTGACAGAATCTATTATTGAAAAGGAAATTGACGAAGATAACGTTATTTCTTAATATCCTGATATTGTTTTAGAATTGTGAAACCACAATTAAATATATTTATTTACTCGTATATATATCTCGTATATATATATCATTAGAACCTCAATTATGTCATTATGTAGGGACCTGAAGTAAAATAATTTATTAGTGCTTCTTAGGAAGTTAATTATTCCAGAGAGTACATAGGTTGACGAATGCTTTCTAATCGTAGTTTCTCTGTGAGATCGTGTCATCATGGTTCGAGGTTCTCTCGAAATTCAACGAGATTCTCGAAAAACGGCGATTCCATATCATAGTATTATTAACCGACTCTAATTAGACACATATATTCACACATTCCCAAATCTCTTCTTCGATTTTTTAAAAAAACTAACGAAAATAAATATATTTGAAAGGATTTACTAGTTTCAAGAAACTCTGGTTTGTGTTAAATGACTGGAATCTAAACAAAAATCGATCAAATCATTATTTTGCATAAGTACTAAAAATGTATAAACATTTTCATGCCTGACACAACACCGATTACAGAGGCAAACCACCATGACGTAAATATGTATGCTGCTTTATAACAATAAAAAAACACACAGAAACAAATGTATAAATTTTGGTCTTTAAAAATATTATAAGTTCTTCTTTTGGCATGAAATCGTCATTGCATACTCAATCCAAAGAATGCGTTATTGAATTAGAACCCCATATAATATTGTCTTAAATAAAATCTTTTTCAAATGTTTCAAGTAATTTCAATTCAAGAGTTTAGATTTAGTTAAATTACAGAAAGTTTTAGCAATTCTTTCAAGTACAGCAACGTTATTAAATAGGATAGTTAATTGCTTAGCGTCTGTTACATCATGCTAAGTCCCAATGTTAAGTGGCATGCAAGAAAACATACTTCAAGTGTTCCGTCCAAGTCTTGATTCGGCGTGTAACAGCGAGCGCGGGTTGAGCCGCCTCCTCTTCAACTTCGACGCACAAACTAACCGTTTTGCAAGTATAGGAGATGAACAAACAAACAACATTTATGACCAAGGCTTCAATGTTTACGGTTCATTTTCAATATTACATAAGTGTTGCCAAGTGTAAAATGAGTGATATTGGTTTTGAAAATTTGCATAAATAAGCAAATATGAGTTATTTAGTACAAAAATCTGACCTGTCAATTTTTTTATTTGTTTTACTTAAGCAGTTTTTTAAACATTTATAACGATATTGTCAGATTTCTTAATCAGTTCAACTGCTGATTTTTAATCATTTTATGAAACGTGCAGATGTGAAGCTAATAAGCTCGAGAAGTTTATATTGAAAATTGCAGGATTTAAAAAAGCACAGCAGGCACGACATTGTCATATTATGCTTGATAATATCTTGTAGATGTAATAGTAATACAGTTGTAACTTACATCTTTGGCTCTGACGTCTCAGCACGTTTTGTTTCCGTCACCTGCGATACTGTCGTCTCTTTGGGAGCTTGGTCTTCTTGAACAACGGCGTTCAATATTTGTTCCGCTCTAACCTCGTTATATTCAACACTCTCGAGCGCAATAGATACTACTCTCTCCGCTATGCAGCTGTATTTCTTCTGCATGTTTTCCTTGGCTGGGGATATCAAAACAAGAAGCAAGATAAGAAAAATATGATTTGATTTTTAAAATGTATAATAAGTAAAAGGCTTTGTTATCTTGCAATTATTTTATTTGCATATATAGAATCATCATCATCATCATCATCATCAGCCTATCAAGTCCACTGCTGGACATAGGCCTCCCCCAAAGACGCCCACCCATTACGATCTGGATCCAGCGGTTGCCCGCGACCTACGTGAGATCGTCTTTCCATCGCGTGGCGGGACGTCCCACTCTGCGTTTTCCGGTATGTGTGATTATTTACATCAATATATCTAAAGTGAGGACTAGCGGAGCTTCCAGGGACTAGGAGCCGTATGTTTCGTGTATTCATGGGGGGTGTTTTTGACTTAATCACCACGCTGGGCAGGCGGGTTGGTGATCGCAGAACATCTGTTTTACTCGAAGGGCGCTGCTGCCCTCCCTCCGGTGACGTGTTCTTCAGTCGCGTCTTACTACATCCCATTAGGAAGACTGGGAGTGGTACTATTCTGATTCGGTAACCACACGGAACATAGATAGAATGGGAAACAGAATCTCCTAAAAAATTAAAAACAAGACTGTCATTGAATGCTGCTTACTTCGATTTTTTTCCTCTGTGGTTTTCATAATTGTGCTGTTGCTATTTATTGGTAAAGGAGGTTCCTTTTTAACAAGAGTTGCAACTGGTTGCTTTCTATTAAATCCCATTGTAATAAGTTCTTCACTAGCCATTTGTACATTGTTATCCTTATTGGCTAAAACATCTAAGATCAATGTTTCTTCAGCTTTAGGAAAAACGCTTTTAAGATATCTGAAATGAAGAAAAGCATTAACGATTCACATATTATTGATTTAAAGCAATATGTGTGTGTGATATATTTTCTTATGAACAAATAAATGATTATATAAGCTCTGGTAGAACATATCTTTATATTGTTTCACTGACTATAATTTTTAATTTATTAGCAATGGATTTTAAAATGTATATCCTCCACACAAAATGTATAAGCCAGTTGTTAACACTTAGTATACAATTATTAATGAATAATTTTATTATGATTTATTTGTGAGTCTCTGAATGAAAAATACTTTACATAATTATATATTTATAGTTGTGTTACCTATGTGAAGGCATCTTCTATATACCACAATATATTTCTACTTACTTCAATTTCATTTTAGGGGAATGATGCTTTATAACTTGCCCACCATCTACTGACTTTATTGTTCCATAATAACTAGAGGTACCTGAAGAGGGACGTAACAGTAATGGAGAACCTGTTGAATAGCATTTTTGACATGATTTGACCTTTTTATTGTAAACCAAATGAGAAGCAAGTCTCAGTGCATATTTAAAGGGTTTTCTAAGTAATTGGTAAATACCAATTACTTAGAAATTTAGTTATTTAACACTGATCTAATTTCAGTTAGTAATCATAACATATATTATACAATCATGTACTTCTAATAAAATTTACATCTCTACCAATACAATAGGATGTAAAATTTCTAACAAATGCATAAATAAAACAAGAAATAAATTATGTTGTGTTAAACCTTGTGGTGTCAATGAATATGGTGTATGACATGATCCATGAAAAGAGCCAGAAACTCCTTTTGCTAATTGTAAAGCTGTGTGTATTCCCATAGCACCTTTGAGTAGTCTCGTAGCAGAAGGTGATGCAGTCAGAGGTCCAGGAGTAGTAATGGGGTGTTTTTCTACTTGCAAAGCACTTATGACAACAGCTTCACGATTGTAGTACCTAAAACAATTTTTATCATTTGCTATTATTTTTTAATATTACATAAATAAATATGAAACATGTATTATTAATATTAAAAAATAATAATGTAATATATAATACTATTTAGTAACTGTTCACTTACTTTTTTAGCAATATCTTGATATGTGTTTCACTTACTGTAGGGAACATGGCACTTATTTTGCCAACTAGAGCTTCAGTATCTGAATTAAGTGCAAGGGATTCTTGAAATTTTTCATTTAAGTGAGATACTCTGCCAGGAAGAGGACTTGCTTGAGGTGTGAGACAAAGTGCTCTTCTTAGTATAGGACTATCATTTGGTGTGGCACTTGTTTTTGTGTCCTATGATTTTAAAGTCATATTAAACTCAAAGTAAATATTAGTTGATAAAGATATTATATTTTATAATGGCTACTTACAAAATGTGGCTTCAGCCCTTTAGGATGAAACATCTTAGGGCTTGGTTGAGCTTGAAATGCATGTTGAAGGCGGATTGGAGAGGGATAAGGATGTACATGGTAAGGAGATCCATGTGCTGGCTGTGAGATCCAAGGATACAGACATAGATGAACAAACCACACTGTGAACAAGTACTACAAATCTCATATTTTAATTACAGGTAAAGTCAATTCAATTTCATATTTATAATAATGATCATACATTTAAAAAACTATAACCATTACTTTCTCTTTTAAAATAGTAATTAAAAATATATGGTACCTTTACGTAAGTAATATGTTTATTAAATATTACTTAATAGACAGCGCAAACAATACTTTTATTGACGTAAGAAGATTAATAAACTTTTACAAATAAATGCACACAATTTTCACCTGCGGATGAAGACATTCCAGAGCAATGTGATGAGCATTTTGTAACGCTTTATTTTTAGCGCGTATCTCTTCCATCATAAAAAGATGCTTTTTAAAGTTTTGTTTTTTATTCCAGCTTACGCTTACCGTATAATAATAAAGTACTATGAATTTTATAACATTTATATCTACCAACCCATTACACAGGATTTGTATTATTGATTAAGACTTCAGATTTATAAACAATACTCACTAGTCTATGATATTGTCAGATGATCTTCAGATATTTTAACTACCACAGATAACATTTTCATAGCAGCCAGTTAGCAAATGAACAAAAAAATTTACCTCGGCTAAGCGAACTTTAGCCCCACACACTCAACCTCATTTGGGCTACATATACGTTGGCGGATTTTCGAAAGGCGAGGCCTCTAAATTGTGGTCACAAGCCGTGAATAGAACAGAGCGGTGATTGGGTTAAACCCATTATATTCCGAAAAAAAAGGGCCGGTAATAGAACTCAGTCCGTGGTGTTGCAATAGTTAACTGGGCGTAGCCCGCGATCATGGCTCACGGGGTGGAGACTACCGGATAATTCGGGAAATGCCCAGCGGAGCGAACAGTGGACGAAGCTGCAGCTCCTTTTTTGTTCTTTGTTCTATGTCGATCTGGTAGAGCGAATTTTTATAATTTTTATAAATGTTTGGCATATATAATACTCAGCGAGAAACGGTACTTGTATTGTGTTTAACTGTACTGTGATATCCTTCGGCGGCCCTTAAAAGTGCCGCTTAAGCGGCGTAAAAAGTCGGAAACACAACCAATATATGCATTGGTTGTGTTTCCAATGGCTGTTTAGGGGCGGCGGTGGTCTCTTACCATGAAGGAGACCCATCTGCTCCGTTCTCCGCTATACTATAAAAATATATATAAAAATAAACTTAACATATTTGTGTTTGTTGAAAATCCATGAAAAAGATTATTAATTTTCACCCTTGGCAGAGCCTTGCTGAAGAATATGCAGACGCACTTATTAGCACGGCTCGTCTGAGGTACCGAGGTCCGAGGGATACCCCGGCTCATACAATATTCAACGTGGAACCGTACTTGAACTATGTTTCACTGAATGAGTAAGAATATCGGAAGCCCTTAAAATTATGCCGCTTCAAGCTAGGTATCGCCGTCACGTTCAAAGAGAACACGCGTTCCAGCCGTGCAGAATGGATACCATTATGGAATCTGCGCCAATGTGTATGTTGGAATGCTAGAACATGGAGCGGCCCGTTCCATCTAGAGTCAGTTTTTTTACCGTGCATCAAAGTGTGAATACTGTGAATTAGTATAAACACTGTTATAAAAATTATGGAACATTTGCCTCGCACGCAATGCGCCCTTTGTCGATAACATTTAATTATTTGGAGCGTGTTCCGTGGATCTCATTTTCTGCGCGGGTGTTTATAGCACGTGCCTGGAGCGCGAAATCAATACCCAGCTTAAGTGGAGTTAAAACCCGTCAACATAACCATAACGCGGACTGTGGCTTGGTTGTCAAATGAAAAACAATACATTTCCAATTTTTGAACACTAACAACAAACCTATTTTTGATTGATAGAAGATCGGTCAAAAACTTTGCGAGTTTCTTACATCTATTCTGAGGCTTACTTATGCGATATTATAATATTCTCTACTTCTACTTCATCATCATTTCAGCAGTAGGATCTCAACTACTTGACAAAGGCCTCCCCTTCAGACCTCCACGTATACCTAGGCGAGGCGACCTGTATCCAGCGTTTTCCAGCGACATTTACAAGGTCGTCTCTTCACCTTGTGGGTGAACAGACGACTTATGTACTTCTACGTAATTTAATAAAATACTAATGGCGGTAATAATGGTCCAGTTGTGTTTCAAAAACAGACTCAAAACTAACAATTTATTTTAAAGATAAAAATTTTTCATGTTTAGTTTATTATTTGTAAGGTAAGTTAAATTCGGTTTACAGTCTGTTTAAAATCAAAATTCATTTTAATTTTCATTTTTAAGGTATTTAAAAAAAAGCTTTTTAAAATTTAAATGTTCCGCCATAGTTGTAACTTACAATTCGCTTGAAAGATCTTTAAATTAAATGGCTAGCCACTGTATATGGTCGATAATAATAGTTTAAAGGAAAGACCTTTGATATTGTGTATTTCATGTGTAAGTCTAAACTCTTCAGTCACCATTATTGTGTCATGTTTTACGAAGAAATTTCGTTATGGCAGAAAACAATGTTTCGGAAAACCTCGTAATGCCGACCATTACCGAACCCAACAAAAACGAATCCCTGTCGACTGGGGCCGAGCACATTGATAAACCTGTAGTAAACACTAACATCGTTTCATCTCGGTTTTCAAATGATGCTTTTTTAACAATACCTGGATTATCAAGTGGCACGCTCGTGCCCGGGACTTCTTTCAATGCAGTAACACCAGATCAATTGTCGCATTTTAAGCCTATGCTTTGTGTTGATAATGGTTTCATTTCGACAAGTAGAAATTCGAAAGAGCAGAGTCCAGTTAAGTTATCTTCATCATCGAGGGGGAGTAGCAATCAATCATGGACAGATACAGCGAATATGCCCGTCTTATCTATAAGGTGCAAAAATACTTCAGCAGAATTACACAAAAGCAGACTTGGCTCCGGTCGACGTGGCAAATGTATAAAATACGGCTCTGAATGGTATACTCCAAGTGAATTTGAAGCTCTTTGTGGTAGGGCTTCCAGTAAAGACTGGAAAAGATCTATAAGATTTGGTGGGAGAAGCATACAAGCATTGATTGAAGAAGGAATTCTGACACCCCATGCTACAAGTTGTACATGTCGACTCTGTTGTGATGATCCTACAGGTAATGTTTGTTAGTTTATACATTAAAATAAAACATCAGTTAGGAATTTTTATTGAAAGTACTTTCTTTGGATTACAGCTACAGGTCCCATAAGGTTATTTGTACCATACAAGAGAAAAAAAAGGAATCTGGAAGGTATGGTAGTGTTCTAGCATTGATGTTCTTTTGTATTCTATTGTGTACAATAGATCAGTTTCAGGTGAAGTTGAGACAAGAAATAAAAAAACCAAGATTGAAGAGCCCAACATAGATAACATCCACCAATCCAGTAATAATAGCACTTCTAAAGTAACTTGGCATTCATTTTCAGAAGATCTTGAAACAAGTAATGAATATCATATACTAGCAAATAATATGTCAGGTATGTAACATTTTTTAAATGTTATTGTGGCCACTTGTCATCATCACCATCATCATCATTTCAGTCATAGGACGTCCACTGCTGGACATAGGCCTTCCCTTCTGACCACCATGCATACCTATCAGAGGCTCCATGCATTATGTAATCTCTGCATATTATTACTCTATTTAGACGATTCTTTTAATACATTGCTCTCATAAATATTTGGTACATTAACCATTTTTTTTATTAAATGTAATTTTAATTTTTTGTTAAATATAAATTGTAATAATATTTAAAATAAATATGTCAATCGTCTTATGATTACAGTACCAGCTCTTAAAGAAATAGGTATGTACTCTTATCATTATACACTCATACTCATTGTTAACTTTACTAACATATTTTACATTTTAATCATTGGTGGTATTATAATAACACCAATGGTTAAAAGAATGTATAATATATTTATTATATATGACATTTCTTTTATGAATGATTCTAGTTATAATTCTAATGCTTTGGAGATTATTTAATTCTTAATATGATATGCTATTGCTACATTGTAGTTGTGTTGGTGTTTTAATATTAAAAGATTTTCAAGGATTTTAAATAGCATTTTATTTACTATTACTAATATATTAACACAATGATCACCAATTTCAGATGCTCCCAATATGAGAACTATTATGAAAAAGATTAATTATGTGGGTAATACACTGAACAAACTAAGTAATGAATTAAAGATATGTTCGGAATTTATTCAGGTATTTAATAAATCTCAAATGGAAAGCCTAGATTACAGTCCAACTGAATTGTTGACAGATAGTATAGTAGAAGATGAAATTGAGCAAGTTCCTCCATCCACAGAAGAAGTGATTGTGAAAAAGGTACATCAAATAGAACTATTTACAAATTTCAGCTACTGGAATTTTTTTATTGATAAAATTTTTATGTCCACCATGAGTCATAATGCTTTTACACTGAAAGTTTTATTCTAAGTTTATAATATAAAATGATAAAATAATAATAACAAAATAATCAAACAGACTTTCCTTTTATTTCATGTCAAGATTGTATTCATTTGATTATTTATTCCAGTGTGAAAATTGCAATCGTGCTGCATCAGCAGAGTGTTCACTATGTCGAAAAACACTGTATTGTTCAACATTTTGTCAAAAAAAGGACTGGCCTAATCATCAGATAGAATGTTTGCGAAATGCTGAGTCTTCTGCACACCAATCAATAATGCTCATTGTAGGAAATCCACAAGAATAATGGATCCAATATGCCATGAAGCGACAGCTGAGAATTGCTCTTCCCCAAATCATCCTGCGAGACTATTCGTGACTATCCTGAAGTACAGCTTATAGACTTGGCTCCCGAGTGCGATCGGTCTGTAGTTCCTCAATAAGGTGTTGAAGAACAACACCACGACACTCCTGCTCCAAGCCTCCGGCGTGATACCATTGTGGATGACGGAATCGAACAGCCTCTGGAGGACTACGAGTATCTGTTTGCCACCCGCTCGCAGAATTTCCGTTGTTATTCCGTCATCACCCGGAGCTCCTAAGCCGCTCCAGAGCATCACCAATCTCGCATAGGCTGACGTTCGGGATGTCTTCAGAATAGTGTGGGGATAATTTGGCTCTTTGATCACCAGTGATTCGATCAACAGGTTTGCAAGTGGAGGCATACAGCTGCTCGTAGATCCTCTCAATCTCTCTTAAAATCTCGGTCTTACTAGAGACTATAGTGCCAGACTCCATCCACAACCTCGAGAGCTGGCTCTGTCTTGTCTTGAAAACTTAGTTTCATTGGACGAGATCAACGAGTTCTTTAGATAAAATAAAATAAAATATAATAAATATAATATAATATAATATAATAAATAAAATCTTTACGTCGTAAAGATACACCTCAAATTGAGCAAAATGAATGGGACCAACTAATTTTACTTATCTGGATTAAGAAATTATGATGAATTCAATTTACATTATATATAACATTATCTTAAAATTAATAATAAGGTAGATTTTTTTTTGCGTGATTTTTTTTATATAATAATATTTTAATTTATGTAATCTTTAATGAAATGTTATATGATGGATTGTTAATTAATAGTATTAGAAAGTCATTAAATATTTAAAATGAACTCTATAAACTTCATCTGTTTATTCAATGCCAGGGTGGTGAACATATTATGGTATTATATATGACAAAATTAAGAAAAAGAGAAAAATGGACACATTTATTCACATCTTTAATTAAAAATTAACTTTTTGCTAGAGTCCGACCGAAACTGGTTTTCTGGTCGAAACCGAACTTTCGGCCGTCGCTTCATTTTCGGCGAAACTGAAACTCACGTTGTCAATTGTAAAATTCCTTAAAATACTAAAATTTGGTGCATTTTAACCATTATTCAGCATTAATTAGGACACGAAATGGAAAGACAAAAAAAAGATAACGAAAGTCCCGCCGAAACTTGATTTTTGGCTGAAACCGAACCTTTGGTCGGACACTACTATTTGCATTGTTTTGACGTGAATACGTCTTTAAAATTACTTCTATAGGGACGCAATCCAAAAAACGAATGATAACAAAATCGGGGGATACACTTTAGCGTTGTAGCTATGTATCTATCATCTCCATCAAAATTTCAGTTACACCACTGTAACACATTGCGCGCGGTGGGAAGCCCCACCATTTTGAAGGTCATTTTGCTGCGTATCGAGATTTTTATTTGGTATAACTTTCGACTCGGTGAAGATACGACGTTCATTCAAGTTTCAATCGTCAGCTTTTGTCAAAATCTATCGATTATATATATAACATTAGTGTAAAATTGTAACTGTGAATATAATAAGATGTTAAAATAATATCTAAAAATATATAATGTCGGCTTATATGCGTCGAAAAGCCAAATGGAAATACGGAGATCGTATACGGTTGGAAAGGGCATCTCGACAGCTATCGAATGGTACTAATAAAACACAATACGATTGAGTCAAGCAGTGCCGGCAACGTTAATGAATGCGGCCGAGCGGATCAACAAGGGTGCTTTTGCTGCTGGGACGGTTGAAGTTACGCAGATGGATGATGAAATCGCTTCTGTATCACATCGGGCTGTGTAAGCATCGATTGTGTACTATCGTCGTTTATGGAGACGCATTGGGCAATAGCTAGTAGACGTTTCACTATGACGTTTATCAACAATCCATTCGGACACAAGTGTGATGTGTGTGATCGTCTATGGTTTCTGCACTCATTGAAGCCCACAAATGAAAAACACTTACCACTGATTCACATACCTATCTATAATAAATAAAGTTATAATACAGTAATTATATGTTTGATTTATTTCCTGAACCCATTACATCAAAAAGTTGCCATCATAAACAAAACATGTATAACCGGAGGGCTTCTCATGATTATGACATACATAAATAATAATATTTTGTACAGAAAATATTACCCGTTACGAGACGTATTCACGTACAACAAACGGCCGTGTCCATAACACAGCCACACCCAATTTTTTTTCTAATATGGTCTTAAGTTAACATGTTATCAATTGCAAGTTTTGATTGCACAAATCAAACAATTAGCTTACTTGAAATATTATTTTCTTTATCGCCGGCTTGATTTGTTCTTGTAGAAACGAGACAGAACAATAGCATATTTATAAAATTGACATCTGTATATGATTAAATTCCATTATTCTTGTCTGTGTTTTAATGACTATTTATTATATTACCAAATTTACTATTCTATCTGCCTTTTATATCCGAACCATATATTCTATATCAGAAATAGTATTTTTTTAAATCAAAACGGAGGCTAACGAGCAAACTCGCCTAAAACAAGCGGTCATCCGCTATAGATAGTGTACCTATACTTAAAAAGGTTATTTTCGAAGGTTTCAAGTCATGTTTAGTGACGTAGCAAACTACTGGATGAGATAAAGAGGTTGACTACAGCTGTTTAATATTGGCCCATTTCCAATGGCTTGACGGCCTTACTGTGAAGTGTAATCTCCATAGCCTGAGTATTTGTAACTTCAAAGGGTAAAAAGTATACTTTAGCTTCAAATGCTAAAGCCATCGTCAAAGTAATATGCACTGTGAAATAATTTATATGTAATAATACCATTTCAATGGAAACTGGGATGTTTTAAATAAAAAATCATATTTGTTTATTTATTATACTTTCTTTCATGAATTTGCTACTAATATGACTCCGATGCTCGGAGTCGTGCTGCGAAATAAAATCAGAAATGAGATTATCCGCAGATGAACCTAAATAACTGACATTGCCTGCGTATTACTAAGTTGAAGTGGCAATGGTCTGGCCACATCGCTCGACGAACCGAGAACCGATGGGGAAGAAAGGTTCTCGAATAGCGACCACGTACCGGAAAACGCAGAGTGGGACGTCCTGCCACGCGATGGAAAGACGATCTCACGAAGGTCGCGGGCAACCGCTG
>DWCF01004066.1:0-17580 GCA_018230265.1 Delias oraia
ATTGCATTCGATAGATCATAACATGTAACCGGTGTCCTTTATGCTAACGTAAATTGTCGTATAACAGCGACTCGATCGATATCTATTCAAGGTGAGGTGACTCACGCGATACTTACATAAATCTTACTTTTCTTATACCGCGTCAACATGTTGTTTAGAAGAGTCGCTTCATTTAGGAACATTAGCTCGCCTGAAATTGGGAAAGACAAATAAGCCTTAACAATTTTTGTGAGCATCGTAGCTTAATAAGTTAATAATAAGGTTTAATAAGTTTTTTAATAGGTCTAACATGAACATGAAACCATGCTCAACCATGTGCTGACACACTAATTGGGACGGCTCGTCCGAAGTGATACCACGGGCTCACAGAATACTCAGCGTGAAACGGTACTTGTACTATGTTTTTAGAAAAAGTGAGGATAAAAGTGCCGGTTAAGCGGTGAATAAGCCGGCAACACAACCGATGCGCAGATTCTGGCGCTTTTGTTCATAGGCGGCGGTATTCTCGTACCATATAGGAGACCCACCTCCCCCTTTGTCTGGTATAGAATAAAAATATGCAGTGAGAGGTATCGGGTTTGAATCCCGTTCCGGACAATTTTAAATTAGGTAATTTATAATTTATTCGGTGTCTGGAAGGGCTTGTAAATGGACGGGCGAGTGTCAATACTGTCGCACTCGCGGGAAAGTCATGCTGGAGCATATGCGGACAAACTAATTGGGCCGGCTGGTCCGAAGTGATACCACGGACTCACAGATCAATCAATGTGAAATGGTAGCTTTACATGAAACGGTACTGTGCATGGGTGAGTGAAGATATCGCCCTTAAAAAGACCGCTTAAGTGGCGTAAAACCCGCAAACCAATGCATGGACTGTGGCGCGGTTGTCCATGGGCGGCGGTGTTCTCGTCTCACACAGAAAACCTGCCTGCGCCCTTGTCCGCTATACCATAAAAAACTAATAGATTAAATATGAATACATACACTAAACTTGACTTAGATCTTTAGTACTTGTTTAGAATTAACTAACTTAAATAAACATCGAAATGAGCGGAGAGGCTGTTGTGAAATTAAGTGCGTTTCAGAAAACTGACTTTACAAATAACTCATAACCACAAAAACTACAAAGATATATATTAAATAAAAAAGAACCATCTAACGCTCGCAGCTCCACCGCTATACGGCCCGTAAATGGTCTGAAATAGTTTAGAATTGCTCATCGTAATCAATTTATCCATTTATGGATAAATTACTTTCCCTGTTGTATCGGCCATGTTTTATTCATTAAAACTTTTATTTTCCTTGCTCTCTTTCGTATTATTGCATTGATTTTCAGCGATTGAGCAAACATTGCAAGGGTGCCATAATTATTAAACTTATTTTTTTTTAAAAGTATGAGTAATAATGTAATTACCGTATAAATGAAATATGAATAAAGGCAAAACAATTTATAAGTTTTTTCAAGCCAATCGTTCCTATTAATTCTGTTACTACATACTATAAACACGAAACATTGTAAGTATGGATGGATGTTTGTTACTCGTTTACACAAAAACTACAGGCAGTTGTATATATAGTTATATACAACTGTTATAGTTATAGTTGAATAAATCTTTGCAATAATACAAAGGCATAACATAGGCTATAATTTATAATGATATTGTGGAAATTGGCCAAAATACAATAATATTGTCAGGTAAGTTGGATGCGGTAGGTACGTACCGGACAGAGGCACGTCTGCCGAGTGCAGTAGTATAATATAAGCCAAGGAACGGTACAGGATATACTTACAATTATCATCAACATCCTTGGCTGGGTCTCCAGCAGGAAATATATCATCGAAGCTGACAACTCGTTTCGGATACTTATTGTCTATGGGGAAGACATCTGCCTCCTCTCCCATCAGCTCCTGCAGCCGGGCTAGTAGGAAAGCCTCGTTGGGATCCCGGACCCATACCAACTGCTTATCCATGGTCATTGTTCACTGAAAAGGATACATAAAGAGTTTTAAAAACGTATTTTTGATATACAGTGTTATTATATATGGGCTGCGGTGTTCTCGTACCATATAGAAGACCCACCTGTTCCGTTGTCCGCTATAGAATAAAAAAAAGTAAAGGAAAAACTATATAAAATTAATTAATAATTATTCAATAATTTTATAGACCCTCGTAACTAAATGGTTTTAAAAGTGTAACATGAAGCTAGAGCTATCTGCCCGGTCCGGATAATTATACACAAGAGGTCTGGTAAGATATAACATGCATTTACTTTTTATTAATGGCCCTTAATTTCAATAAGATGCCTACCTGTATTTAAAAATAATATTAAAAATAATTAAGATGTTTTGTAGGTAGGTACTAAAAATACATATGATGTTCTTTAAATGACCCACATGCCTATCATATAAATATAATTATTTTCGCTCATTTATAATAATTATATACGTAGGTATTTAAAATAACCATACAATGTTTCTATACCTTAAATTAGTGATACTTATCAAAAGGCGATTAAATATGCAGATAATATTAAAATAATTGAAATAACAATTTATTGAATTATTATTTCATTTTTAAATCTGTATTAAACATATGTAATGAATGCGTTGGATATATTTTCACGGAATGTGTTAAAGTCGCGTAAATTAAAAGACTTCAGTAGGTAATAAATATTTAAGTGTTGAATATGATATTACGTGCGCGTCACAATAACCTTAGTCCCATTGTGGCCGATGTAAGATTACAGCTGGAAAACCGGTTAGCATCGAGGACGAATAAATAATGAAAAACATTAGTCATAAACCTGTGGAAATATTATAAGAGTAAATGAATGGTTGATACGAATTAAACGTTCGCTTTTTTCGAACAATTAAAACGATTTTTCCCATGGGAGATCCATGCTGACGCATATGCCTGAGCACTAATTTGGTCAGCTCTTCCGAAGTAATAACACGGGATCACAGAATACTCACAGTGAAACGGTATATTTTGTACTGTGTTTCGCTGAGTGAACGAGGTACCGGAGACCCTCACAACAAAAGCACTCCATTGCTCGCTATAACCATTAAAAAGAAATATATCTTCGTTTTTTTTGTTATACATCATAACATCAGCCAGGTCATCATGTAATATTATTATTTATTATGTATGCAATAATTGTTAAACGTAATATGTTAATTTCATAAATATGTATGCTGTCAGTAAAATTGATCGAATGCGCAGTAATGAAAAAAATATGCATATGTATATGAAATGCATTTGAAAACGTTTTGAAGAGTTGCAGAAAAATTAACAAGTCCTTAATATATTACGCGTTTCAAATTACCACGAAAACGAAAATTAGATAGCTTGATTAAGTGACTACAATTTTTATTGCACGTACGTAAAGTATTGTTTCAGAAACAGACACTATATCTTTAATTAAATCACAGTCAATTCGAAATGGAAACATTTTTATCTAGGCTATGTACTATAAAACGTTATATAACAGTGTAATATTATACATAACGTAATAAATAACCAGCGGAACGGAATACTTAGCTGAAACGGTGTTAATTCACTTTCGTGACGAATCACTGAGATATATGTTATGCAATTAATGCGGCGTATCTTTTAATTGTGGGTTCTAACATCTAAGTCTTTTTATTTCGTAACATTTACCGAAAAGTAAACCGATGACAATTAGTTTTTTGGCTATTTTCAATAGGAACAGTAATTTAAGTTTAAACATTAATTGAAAATCTTAAACAAGGCGATACTTACATCTTTGTTTGTATGAAAATAATCGAATTAATACATATTTATTTGTTAATTAGTATCTCAAACCATATTTTAAAAAAAACAGTTGGGTACCTACATTTTGTAACCTAGGCGGTGAGTATAGCAATAAAAATCTAAAGTTATTCAATGAAATCCCAAGGAATTAATTGTAAAAAAGTAAACAATATAACTTTCGCCTTTATAATACTTCATAATACCAGTATGAGCTCACTGAAGCAAACATCTTTGCTAAAACGGAACTCTAAATAAAGTAGTCCACTGCAGTGGCACTGGCCGTTCCGCTAGTAAATACGGACATAAAAATTCAAACTTAGCCCGTATGCCCCTAGCCTGTTGATACCGAAAAAGCAGACGTGTCTAAGTGGTTTTGTTTATAAGAACAGGCGTGTGCTTCATACCCTGTGTTTATAAGTACACTCGAAAAATGTAAAGGGTCTTTGTTGTTTGTAGTGTCTAGCTAAAACTCGGGCTACTAGCGCATTGATTTTGAGCTACGATTCGCTCAATGGTTTAAAAAGTATACCATAAAGCGAGAGGTTTCGGGTTCGAATTCCGGTCCGGCAATTGTAATTTAATTTATAATGTATTCGGTTTCTGGTAGGGCTTGACAGTAGCCGGTCGAGTGCCTTAATAATGTCGCACCCATGGGAGAGCCATGCTGAAGCATATGCTGACGCACTAATTGGGCCGGCTCGTCCAAAGTGATACCACGGGCTCGCATAATACTCAGCGTGAAACGGTACATGTAATGTGTTTCGCAGAGTGAGTGAGGATATGGGAGGTCCTTAAAAGTGCCGCTTAAGCGGCGAAAAAGCCGGCAGCACAACCGATGCGCGGAGTATGGCGCGGTTATTCATGAGCGGCGCTGTTCTCTTACCATATAGGAGTTTGCCCACGTGCTCCGTTATAGAATAATAATCCTGAGTACTAGGATTGCCCATTTGCTTACACAGATCGTGCAATTCATGGAAATTTGATTACCTACACAGATATTAGCTGCACGTATAAAAGAGTAAGATCTTGATTGCGATAAAAAACAATGGAATGATTTATGACATCAGACAATCTGTTTAAGGTTGTATTTAGGCCGACACAATTGCTTGAAATCACAAAACAATCATACACAAAGAAATAATTTGAATAGCGGAAATAAATGAAAAGATTAACTCTCTTCAACAATGTGAAAGTGAGGCAAATTATTTAGAAATCAAAGAAAAACTGTGTTATACAACGAAAAATCTTATGTTTACACATTGAAGCATAAATTATATTCTATATAACCACAGAAATTGAGGCAAAATCTGATCATAATTGGTGACAAATAGGGATGACGCTATAAAATCTGATCTAAAATATAAATGAATCGACACAATGAAACTTATCAAATCTTTACGGTATTTAATCAAGTGATAACTTTTCGTGATAACAGTGTTTCTATGAAATTGCCACCACGTTATATTCAATCAACTATTGCTTGGTTGTAATTCTATTTCACACAATCAAAAAGGATGTTATAAGTTTCACTTGACTGTCTACTCACATAGCTCTTAAATTAACTGATTTTCAAAGCTGACATGAATCTTAACCATCATTTATGAAGATATGGCCGTGCGTAAGGTATCTATTGTTTAACACGTCGGAGACTTTTTCGTATTTCTTTATTCTTTTTTATTTTTAAATAAAACTTCTATTAAAATTAAGTACATAACACCTAATAATAATATTTTTGGTGAGTCTGTTAAAGTTTAGCAACTTATATTCAAAATATCAGAATGAAATATGTATTTCTGTGATAAATTGGTTGAGATAATAACAATAAAACGAACTGTAAAGTATTTATCTATATTCGTTTATGTTATTATATAGTTATTTGAAATATATATTTATTTCGGCGAATTGCTGGTATATCACAAATTGCCGATACTAATATGAAGAAAAGGAACTCGGAATGATAAGTGTTTAGCGGACACAAGGTACGAAAGAAATTGTTTTAGATAATATGGTTTTATCGCCCATCGGTATTGTTAAGTAGTAAAGATAAAGATAGGAGCTGATTTATAAGTAATTATGTACTTCCTAGCATATCGCTCTTTCGATTCAACTTACCGCTATAATTAATTATTTTAATATGAACAAAGAATTTTGTAACTTATTATCAAGCTCAATGATACTTATATTACTATTGACACTTTCTCTTTTAAATGAGCCCTTAAAAATACCGAAAAGAGGATTATTAATTCGACACGTCTTTTTATTTTATTTTTTTCTATAGCGGACAGCGAAGCAGGTGGGTCTTCTATATGGTACGAGAACACCGCTGCCCATGAACAACCGCATCACAGTCCGCGCACTGGTTATGTTACCGGCTTTTTGCACCGCTTAAACGGCACTTTTAAGAGCCTCCGATATCCTCATTCACTGTGCAAAACACAGTACAAGTCCGTTTCACGCTGAGTATTTTGTGAGCCCGTGGTATTATTTCGGACGAGCCGGCCTAATTGGTGCTCCAACGTGGCTCTCCCACGGATGTGACAGTATTAAATCACTTGCCCGGCCACTGTCAAATCTTTCCAGAGACCGAATAAAATATAATTAAGTAGACATATTAAAGCACTTAGCGAGACTCTCAAAATTATGTTTTTTTTCCTTTGTCGCCGTCCGTAGATCGATTTGATTGAATGAGTTGAGTGAGTAAACGACATTCATAAAACATCGGTTTATTATTTATAGTAGGCAAATAAATTATGTATTAAAAAAATTTTTGACTATAAAGGTAATTGATAATTTTTATATCGTACACGTATATTTCTTAAAATACAGCTCACAAAAAATTACCAAACCGTAAATCTGACCCATGAACGTTTAATCTAATCCCTTTACCACATTATTTTGTTTTAATTTAACAATGCACTTATATCCTATGAATAATACGAGTTCCCGCGTAGTAATTACATGATTGGTACGGCCTTGACAATACCTATTGCAGTTATAACAATATGGGGGAATATCGAGTATTTGTTTGAGAGGAAATGTTTCGAGTATCGTATATTAAAATCGTTCTGTTTAAAAAATCCTTGTGATATACTTAAACGATGAAAGTATGCTTGTGCTGACTATAACATTTTTTTATTGTATACCGGAAAACTGAGCAGGCGAGTCTCGTTTGTGGTATGAGATCACCACCGCACATGGATAACCGCGATTTGGTTGTGTTGCCGGCTTTTTACGCCGCTTGATAAGAAATTAAAATGATGCTTATTGCGCGGTCTAAATTCTCGAAAAATTACAGATTAAGCACACATTCTACGTGTTAGTTTTAATTGGTTATTGAGTAACATGACTGTACAACAATGTTCACAATTGAGTGATGCATATTATAAAATTTAAAAAAAACAAATATTATCTTTAAATTTAAAATACACCAAAATGTAACAGAAAATATTATTTTACTATATATAATACAGGTTTAAAATACTAAAAGATTTTATTATAGTTAGATATAATACCTACTTTATCACTCAACATGAGACTAAGAAAAGTAAAAACGTTTTAATAAAAGTATATAGCTGTCCAGAGGTGTTCGACCTGACCTATTGACCTCGAAATAGCATTCATTAAAATTGTGAGAAGTGTTACAAAAATTTAATCAGATTATATACTAGTTTAATTTTGTAAATCTTGCTATATTATACTATACAAAATCTGTGACAGAAAAGCTTCATAGATGGTGCAGGTAGTCATTTTCAAAGCCTATATTCTTGAATCAAGTATGAGAATTGAATCTACCATGATAAAGGATTTCTATGTTTTTATATTCTCATAAGAACTTAAAATAACTAACACATTTCGTTAAGCATTTCTACTCTGTACTAATCTAATTAGGGTAAAGTAAATATTGCAGAGACTGCTCTTTAGATTACTAAGCAAAATATTTTATTTATGATGAATCATTGGGAGAGTGTGGTTAGTGTTTCGTCAGTAATATATAATACTATTATGTACAACTAAAAGCCTATTTGTGTCTAGATAATTCTATAGCGTTTACGTAGGCAGCAGTGAATACTTACTTGGGCATGTTAGAATAAATAATCCATAATTATTATTAGTAATTGATACAAAAATAACAAAATATAGTTTTCGATGGACCTTTAAAAGGACCTTGAATACAATTTTGCACATTTCAGACCAAAATTGGGTTTAATTGCGATAACGATTAAGTACCTATTGGTTTTCAAGCTGACCCGTGAGTCAGTGTCTGCTAAATTGCCATTAGACCTCCGGGGCCGCAATTTGCGCATTACATTAAGTTTAATAAATCGTCTCTTTCGAGAGCCTTATGTCTGTGAGCGACATAAGCAATGCACTTCATATTTCAAATATCTTAACCCGTTATGAACCCACTTTACAAATAATATATTGATAAGTCATAAAGAAACACCATTAATTGAATGTAATTGTAGCCTTAATTCGTGTACCCTAGTTTATTCACGTTGATAGCCGAAGGTAAAGCGGCTTATGACCGATTTAGGTCGTGGATGACACGGAAGTCAGACTAACTTTACAGCAAATAGGGATAAGCAACGATTCTCTCACTTTCAATAATTTTCAAGCTAACAATTGGGATTTATTTCGGATGGCCGACGTAACTTTAAGGTCTATTGTCTAAATCTAAATTTACGGCTGTTCAAAATTGAAGAAAGAATTCTGGCGCTAATCCTTGAGCATTTGTTCTGATCAATTCACTTTTAAATTTGAGGGTGTAATTTGAATGCGAAGTGAAATTGGAGAATCAAATAAAAATATCTTTATTCAGCAAAGTTTACACTGTTTTTAATGGGATAGCGGACAACGGAGCAGTCGGGTCTCCTATATGGTAAAAGAACACCGCCGCCCATGAACAAACGCGCCACAGTTCTCTGAGTTCCAGACTTTTTAGCTGCTTATGCGGATTTTTAAAGGTCTCCGATATCCTCACTCACTCAGCGAAACACAATAGAAGTACCGTTTCAAGTAGAACTACTGTCCTCGGGCACGCTCAAATCTGAGGAGAACGGAGAAACTTAGTGGTGTTCACTAATTAAACAATAAATAAGATAATTTGTAAAATTTGTAATGTCGCATTAGGAAATATGAAGTCAATGGTTGACAAAGCCGAATGGTGAAAAATTGTGACATTGAAGTCTATTATCTTATCTTTCGAGACAAAAGGCAATCTTCGATCACACTTGTTGTAACAGATGTCTCATATTTCTCACCACGGCAGACTTATTGTCATTGAAATTAAATGATATCATGTGCATATGGAATGTAAAACAGCGAAAGAGCGTATAGCACGTAAAAAAAACTCTAACAACTTTCTATTTTCTACAATTTTATAAATTATTTACACCATATAAAGAGAATACAATTATACGTTCATAAAATACAGAGCATCGTCGCTCAGAAATCGATTTCCATTGAAGACAAATATAACTAACAGGAAATGTGGTTTAACATTACATCAATCATCTGTGAAATTAATCGTCTATAAATGAATTGCCACTGTTAACTATCAAACAAGAAGGATGCGAAATGCAAAATGTGAAAGTTGCAAGAATTGTGCTAAAACATTATACTTCATTTGAATTTTGGCAATGTTATTGTAAATTAGGATCGCGACTCCGAAATGCCCACACTTGAATGTTTCTCTACACTTGACACAAAAACATCGTGACACAAAAATTAATTCAACGAACAGAAGTGTACATTTATACTACTTTTTGCGCGATCTAATGAATTATTCGCAACTATTAACTTGTAACAATTTTTTAACTTTGCTTTAATCTTTTTATCACGCAAATATTCAACTTATGTAATCTATTGGTCATGGTGCATATAGGTAACAAAATTACTCTCGCTTGGATAGAAATACTAAATATTGTTACACCTGTTACATACCGGTTTGTATCACTGATGCTTTATATATTTTTTATTGTATAAGGAGCAAAAGAGCAGGCGGATATCCTCTATGGACCCATGTAAAACAATAATCTGTGGCTCAATTAACGCGTAAGATCATTTGTTCGAGTACGATATATTACTTCTGAATAATATGAACAGTGTAGAGTAAACATGACCCCAAAAGCTACAAATGAGTCATATTAAAGTTTATTGACATGTGTACAGTTGTCGTCGCCCATTGCCAAGGATGAGCCGTATTTGGTCAGCCAAACCAGTATGTGTATTGGTAAATCGTTCTATGCGGTTGTAGAATGCTTGTCAGATATAAATGTGTTAAGTTTTAATGTAGGTAACATTTACTAATATTAGTAGGATAATTTCTTATAATATACGAGATTTCATATCTGAACGAGCGAGTTCTGAAAATTATTACCTATGAGTGCTTTGATTTCGTAATAATGCCACTACTCTATTAAAATGAGATTCGTAGTATCAATTGTCGTTGTTATATCAGAAATGTTTACTAGACCAAGGACAACTTCTTGTTTTCCAGATTTCAAGCAGATCTAAACAGACCCATTATTATAAAAGCAAAACCGAGATCGGGAAACCAGTTAAGCGACGGAACGGAACGGTTTTGAAATATCCGCTTACTTAACTTTTTTTGCATCTAAAATGGCGCAAGTCACTGTCTACTTGTCACTTTATTACATCACGAGAGACATTACATGCGAAAACTTTATTTGGAGACTTTACTTTCTATGCAGTAGTGAAAGAAAAAATTACAATGATATTAAACTATGTAGTGTGCAAAACAAACGAGCACCGGGCTCGTCTATAATACGCGGTCCTCCGCCTATGGCGCCTCAAGAGCCTGCTTTTTTATAGCATAGCGCACAACAGAGCAGGTGCGTCTCCTACATGATATGAGAACACGGCCGCCCATCACCAACCGCGCCACAGTCCGCGCTTTGGTTGTGTTCCCAGCTTTTAACGCTACATAAGCGGCATTTTATAGGCCCTCCAATATCCTCAATCATTCAACAGAGAGGTGACGCTCGGAACAAAATGCCTTTAAATATTTTAGATGTGGATGATACAAATTAAAATTTGTATTTTACTTTAGTGTTTGATGCTGAAATTCAGCTGCAGGTTCCATCTAAACATCTCCTGAGAACATTTCCCGTGATAAATACTGAGGGATACTAAAATGTATACAAGCTTTGTCCCATTTTATAACAATTCGAGCACTTTGAGCCATGGTGAAAAGGCTAATGTGTAGCATAACAAGATTTTAATTAGAGAAGCAATTGAAATCAATAAGGTTAAATAGAATCGTACAGGTTAACGAATAAATCATCGCGGGGTGTATCAGGGTCGTATCAATTTGTCCCCCGTAGTTTTAATAAGAATGACGCAAATATAGGTGTAACATGTGACCTAGACACTATCATACTGATGTGGAAGCTAGTATAATATTTATTTATTGTTTTGAAGAATTGTTTTGCGAAGACTGTCGTCTTCTATTTCTCCATTCTGACATTTAAATTAATACTATCTTTGTGTTGTTCTTAAGATCCTTGGTAACGATAGCACTCAATGCTTGTCATAAATTATTCAATGATCCAGTTAGATAACAAAATAAATTATTGAACCATGACTACATCAGTCAGATAAAACTTTAAATAATATATTTTTATTTGTTATAAGCACCTATCTAAGAGTTGCGAAAGTAGTAAATTAGTGTCATATAAAATTAGTGTATCTATAGTAATATTTATTATTCATAGTTGGGATTAAATAAAGATACTTTATATTTCAAATATTACTTCAGAAGTAACACTGCCCATGGGAGAGCGATGTGGACGCTCCAATTGGGCCGGCTCGTCCGAAGTGATAACACGAACTCATAGAATACTTAGCGTAAAACGGTACTTGTACTGTGTTCTGCTGAGTGAGGATATCGGAAACCCATAAAAATGCCGCTCAAGTGGCGTTAAAATCCGACAACACAACTAAAGCGCTAACTGTGTCGCGGTTGTTCATGGGCGGCGGTGTTCTCTTACCTTGTAGGAGACCCACCTGCTCCGTTGTCCGCTGTACTATAAAAAACACTATTCATTAAGCGAGTGTACAAGAAGTATAAATTAAAGATGATTCTAACTTTCTAAGCATCCATTGTTAAGGAGTTCTCGCAGGCATTTGAGTACATACTAATAAAAATTTACAACAGCGGGACGACAAAACATAACTTTATACAGTGAAGTCTCCATATAGCGAGCATCCATATAATGAATTTCTGGATTTAATGAATTTCTTAAATATCCTAGAACTGACCATAAGTGCTAATACAAAATATAAGTTTTCATTCGAACACATTTTGTCTTAAATCTTTTTGTAACGAATTTTTAATAATTGCAAAATATTGATAGAAAGATTATTAAATTCTATTTAACGATTTTTCAATTTTAACCGTTTTTAACGTATAATTAAGATTATTCCCAATATTTACCTTTTTAAAACTAATAAGTCTCACTGTAACTAGTGTTGCCCAAATGCAAGACCAAGAGCAGATTTAGCCAGTCTTGGTCTTGGTCTTGCGCCAGTAGACCTGGTCTTAGTCTTGGTCTTGCGCCAGTAGACCTGGTCTTAGTCTTGGTCTTGCGCCAGTAGACCTGGTCTTAGTCTTGGTCTCGGTCGTGCAGCATGAGTCTTGCATCAAGAGTCTTGCATTTACTTATTAGACTATTGCTATTTATTGAACCTTACAACTCATTTACTAAGTTCTTCAAGACGCAAGAGTCTTGCAGGCTTAGTCTTGTTCTTGCGTAAGTGTTGCAGAGTCAGTCTTACAGAAATTAGGCGGTCATGGTCTTTGTCTTGCATTTGCAAGACTGACTGCAAGACACTTGCGTCTTGCGTCTGAATTTGGCCAACACTAACTGTAACATATAACGTATAACGAATATTTTTTAATTCCCTTGAGTGTCGTTATAACCAGAATGCACTGTTTATACTCCACATGTAGTATGAGTTTATTTGCGTGCGACTGTTTTGGGTGTATCTTAGATGTCATTGGCTCAACATCAAATTGTATCTTTTGATAATGTTATAAATCTTCGATACTTCCGCTGGATAAGTAGTCATAATTCGTGCATTGTACATATATTAAGATGTTTATTTAATGAAGTATACTTCAGTAATAAGGCAATTTTAATAGAAATGGCAATTTGCGTTGAATGCGTCCTATAGGCGGATGCATGCCCGTTAGTGGATGATAATCTCAGGCTGATTGAGTAACGGTATGAACCTCGGGGATATGCAGTTAGGCTATAAAATGAATATTAAAACTCTTGACCTTAAAGTAAACATAATAATTTTACAACAGTTTCTGTCGATGATAGTACAATTGGTATTTTCTAAATATAATGGTCAATTCTACTGTTATTATTGTAATTTTTCGATTGTGTTATTAAATGTGTTCATAGAATTCATTTCGTATATACAGGTATAGAGATATTGGTTAAGGATTATTTTGTAAGCAGACACTTTGCAAGTGTGTAATGTGAACAAAGAGGAAGCCACACTATTCAATATTCACTAATAAGATCGATACTAGAAATAGAGCACTCTTGCTGTCATTTTTCATTTATTATGGCTTAGAAAAATCCTTGTCTTTTCAAAAAAAATTGATTGAATAAAATGCAATGAATAACGAAAGCGCAAAAAGTACTTCTGACTCGCTGAAATATACACCTAGTCCTAAAACCCATAAGGACTAGGTTTATATTTCTGAAAATATATATCGTCCTTACTTTATACGCTGCTCAGTTAATCTTCATGACTAGTTAAATTATAATTTCACTTTCTAAACAAGATTATATATCCATCTAATCATAGGAAGTAGCGGAGTCATAAGTTACATGCTATTTCTCATTTGATTTCCCCAACGCTTTCATAAATCTTATTGCAAGATTAATTTATCTATTCAAAAATAAAAAAGAAAGTTACTATATAACTGCAGAATATATTATAGTTTTTACTATGGTATTATCTGATTATCAATTAATACTATGTTATTCCTTAATTCATTTTATAGAGATTTATACATTTGTCTTTTACACCGCTGTTAAAGAACTGATAATCAAAAAGCTAAACTTGTCGGACCGGGTCAATTAGTTAAACACATTATACGCCTCTAAGGGTCAATGTCGCAAAACGCAATGAGCAATCCATAATATATTCTCTCTTTCTTTCAAATATAAGTGCGAAAGAGAGAATTAAAGCTTGGTTAGGATATCCGTACTTCCGCTGATCAGCGAGGCATGACCACGTTTTCCGGCGTGGTGTCGGCATTTTGTTTACATTCGGAACGTAAAACAGCTGAACGCTGTAATTAAACATAGGCTGGACGACAGTATTAGTAATAATACTTGTCTGGTTTTACGTTAACATAACGTTTATGCATACCTACGTCATTACGTTAACAGCTCAGCTTCGAAACTGGTCTGTATAGAAGTAGAAAACAAAAAATATATTCATAAACTAAGAATAAGATAAAGCCATGCTTATTGTTTTAAAGTGTAATTCTATATAATTTATACCTAATCAAATTGACATCACTGGTTTTCCAATAATATGCAATGATTAATTATTTATAAAGAACTGTCATTATGCTCCTATCAAAAAATATAGTAAGTTTAATAAAGCCGATGAAAAGGAATCATAAGTAGATTAGATAAGAATTTTGCAATTGTTAATTATTGAGCTATTAACTCACCGATTAGCCATTAGTCTTTAAAACAAATTGTAATAACATCTGAATATTCAGTTGAGCAATGTCTAAAACTCATATTACTTATTTAAGGCCGGCAACGTACCCGTAGCTCTGCAAGGACTGGAGTGTCCATGGGCAAAGGACCGCTTATCCTAGGTGAGCCTCGTACTCGTTTGCCACTATTTTCATTTAAAGATATGTCATTCAACTAATATGTAATGTTAAGTAATACCAAGGAAACGATATGTTGTTAGATCAATAATTATACGTAGCAAACATGTTTATGCGGGTTTTACGGGGATCGTTATTTGGGCCATGACATTTCGTAAATGCCGTTTGGGGTTGCGCATAAAAAGTAAGGGGAATAAAACCTCCGCCTAATTGAGGTGTACATTATTGATATTGCATAGCAGTTGCCATGCAAGACAAAAATGGCGTGTAATCGGTGAACTATATCAAGAACTGCATTTAAAATCCAATAAAATATTGTAGCCAATAAACCAACATGAAATATTATTTATGACTTATTGCATCGAGTAAAACTTAAACAAGCACTTTTGTCTTATCTGTTATCAGAAGATAGCATGTACACCATTGCCACACCTAAATAAAATGAAAGAAAGAAATTTAAAAGTATAAAAAAATGTTTATTGTTACATAATAATTAGTATACAATTGCTTACAACATACGTTATACATTACATCTGACGCCTATTACCAAAAGAAATGCCTGATTGCTGTCCCTTGTTTGAACCATACTGGAGGGAGATTACATTCTGTCCAGCCTTTAATTGTTCATCAGAAAAGTCTCGAACGTTCTTATCTGCTTCCTTAGGACCGAAAGCTGGTAAACCGTATTTACCCGCTTTTCTTCCTAAAGACTGCAGGCATATTATAACAGAGTACATATTCTGCTTCTCCCATAAATCAATCGTTTGGAATGTCTCCTGAGGCGGCACTCCCAATTTGACAGCGGCTTCCAAAAACGCGTTAATATTTTCCATGCATTTAAAAGCCATTGTTGACTGGTTTATCTTTTTGATCAAACCTTCTTGGAATTTATTGACTAGTTTACAGAGTAATGTTCCATCCTTAAGCGTTTCGTATAGGTTATCTGCATCACCGACAGTATTGATTGGTTCTCCGGTAACCTGTTTAACCCATTCCAATGTTTCTCTAGCAATGCCATCATTATATTTACTATTGATTCTCTCCTGGGCTTCAGCATTAATGCCGGCTTTTCCTGCGCGATATTCAGCCATTTTATGCTGCTTTAATTGTGGACACGTACACACTGAATAATGGAACTGAATAATATAGCTCTTATCATCCTTGTGATTAATACTTCTATATCGGTAGGGCAATCTAACACTTCTGATAGTGATTATCGGCATATAAATGCAACAATCAATAGATATCTTTGCTTATCAAGAAAAATAAAATGTTATAAATGATATATACAAAATAGGTAAGTACTGGTATGTAGTTTAGCTTTTGGAGTGAGAAAAAAATAATAGAAGTTTTTAAATTTTTTAACCAATCGTCAACTTATAAAATAGTCTGCAATATGTTATAAATAAATAAAACATTGCAATGAACATTTAATTAATTTCGATTGCTTCATCACAAATTTATAAATATATTACAATGTACTTATTTATATAGTATTTCTATATTACTTATTTGGAACTAAATATTTCTTCATTGCAACTGTTTAAAAATACAATTATAAAAAAGTAGTAACAATGATATTCCTTCAGTATATAGGTATATCATAGGTTAATATATGGTATACAATGGGTACATTGCAGTAAAAATTGAAATTTTAAAACAATTATCAGTATGTAATACAAAGGCACAGATTTTGGCATTTATAAAAAAAATTTATAAATTCTCATTGTTTCAGCAAACAATACAAATGGACAATAGTCAGTAGATGCTATCAATTAGACTGACAAAATTAAATAGATATATTGTTTAAAGCTTGCATAAATATATTAAAGTATGCAATTGTAATAATATAAAAAGACAAACTAAAAAGTAACTTGACATACATTGTATAAGTAATTGTGTAAATATGTAATAACTCTATAAATATAGAACAATGTACTTTACAGTTTAATTTGTATATTACCTACAACCTACTATTACCTATTAATAGTTTTAATTTAGAGACCACGAAATTTTCATAAAGAATGTTTTAGCGCAATTTTTTCTTTCACGAAAACAAGCAAAAAGACAAGATATCAGTAAAATTAAAATACTAACAAAACTTATTTTAAATAGGAATTAAGTCATATATATATTTTCTAAATATAACCATCCCGTATTTTTTTTTAAATATAATTTATGTCAGTTTTCTTACTTCTGTTAAGCCCGAAATTGATTTTTATTGTGCATAGCTACCTCTAATCCTGGAATCTCGTATATTGGATTTTTTAAAAGTTGTGACTGAAGGCAATAATTGATAACGGAGTTTTGATAAACTTCTACAAAAGTTATATTACAACCTTAACATATCATTTTTAAACATTAAAATAACTATATATACTTACCAATATATCTTTGCAGATCGACGAAATCACAAGATACGATTGATATTAAAAAACAATAATCATTTTTTTAAATAAAATACACAAAATCACCTCACACCAAACTTTCACAAAGTAAATTAAATATAATATTTTCAAACCCACTGCCGTCTGATTGCCAACACGTCTACGCGGTGTTTCACACTTTTGACAATGACATATATAACTTGACAGTCCTAATTTATTTGACAGTTTACACATATACGGACATTGATAACTTACAATAAGAACAAATTTGATGTTCTGTACAATTTTTATGATATTAATTAATAAATCTTGTTACTCCGTGTTGTGTAGTATAATTAAAATTCTTCAGTCTATAATTATAACATTACTATATACATTGCATAACTCAATGTATGTACTCAATAAATGTATAATGTAGTTAAATAAAACCTATATAATAATAGATTCTATTATTAGATTATCATTAGATTTATATTCTATTATATATTATTATATTATATATTATTATATTATATATTATTTG